>JAUPMG010271406.1:2985-19309 GCA_031762675.1 Pachysandra terminalis
GTATTAAAAAAAAGGGGGGGGGGAAGCACTTTCTAACCTCTTATCTATAATTAAAATTTTGACAATGTCTTACCTAACTTTGTCTCCATGTGCTACAACTGGCCTACTATTACCTGAATATGCACCTTCACCTCCATAATTGATCCTGAACTACCTTCCCTCCATCCTTCTCTCTTTATTAAGTCCTTATAATTTCTATCCAATTATAAAACAAGCAAAGACTAGTTCAACAATGGCATACTAACCACTCATAATCAGATTTTGGAAAATATGCAGATTAAGTACAAAAAACAAAATCTCTAGATTTACTTTTTTTCCTTGAATAAATTCTTTAAAATATTAATATACTAATACTTAATAAGTATAACATAATAATGTTTACTATCAAAACTATGTAACTAATAATGATATTCTAAATTAACATAAATAACCATCATTACAAGGACAGTTATATTTATACATTTAAATTTAGAAATTAATGTGACTATTCTTCATACATATTAGTGCCTTAATTAAAACTTGGTTAGTGACTTGGGTTACCCGTATTGTTAAGATTCTTGATATATGGACGCACCTTACTAACTCGGTTTGGACTATGTTTCTTGAAAAGCTGGGCGAGTTCACCCTGGTTCAATTAAAAATTGATAAAATTAACCCAACTTTATACTTCTAGTTTGTTGTCCTAAGAATTTAAAAATCAATGCTATACCACACCAATAATTAAACGTTATAACAATGGTTATAAGATCTATCGTCACAGATGAAACGACCGAAAGGGAAATGAAGGCTGCATTTAGCCCGGGCTTATATAAGTACTTATTGTAGCTTATAGCTTATATATGGGTAAGTGCTTACCCATAAGCACTAGAGGAAGGCTACCCATAAAGAGAAGCTATTGAGAACAGTTTCTCCCAAACACTTATATGCGTTAAGCTATTTCATAATTTTAGTTATATTTTTAAAATACCTATTTAACCCTAAACATTCATAAGCACTTAAATAAATGTTATTTTTTAACTTTAATAATATTTTTAAAATAACTATTTTACCCCTAAACTTTTATAAGCACTTAAATAAATGTATTTACCAAATGCTATTTATTAATCCAGCTGCTCATGCCACTGTCAAAGTGGATTACTCAACTCATGGACCATTGAGATAACCACTGCCTTTGCCAATTGGAATTAGTTAGGATCTTAACTAATTATATATCAATTGTAACTAATTGTTGGTTAGTTAGCATAGTTGTGTATAGAAAGAAGATCTTGTATTGTTGCTGTAATGATTTTGAGATAACATATTATTTCTCTTCTATTCTTTTGTTCTCCTTCTTCATATCTTCTTCCTTCTCTATATTCTTTTATGGTATCAGAGCATCTTTTATGGCTTCCAGCTCTGTGTCTTCTTCTTTTGAGACCTCTCTTTCTAATTCACCGCCTTCTTCTTCTATTGTCAATCCTCTTCATCTCTTATCCAACATCACAAATCTTATCCCTTTCAAATTTGGTGCCTCCAATTATGTCTTGTGGAAATATCAGATCTCCGCTATCTTACGAACCTATTCTCTTTTAGGTTTTGTTGATGGCTCTCATCCTTGTCCTCCACAACTGATTTCATCTTCTGATGACAATTCTTCTGGTGCCATTAATTCTTCGTATCAAGCTTGGATGATGCAAGATTAGGCTCTTGTTACCTTGATCAGTGCAACTTAGACAAAGAACATTATCTTCTGTCTTTGGCAAATCAACCTCATGAGAGGTTTGACTTACTCTTGAATCGTAGTTTACTTCTCTTTCTTGATCTAATGTTCTTCAACTCAAATTTGATCTTCAAGATATCACAAAGAAATAAAATTCTATTGACGTCTATATTCAAAAATTGAAGAAAATCAGAGACAAACTTGTAGTTGTTTCTGTTTTCATCGGTGATGAAGACATGCTCCTCTACACCATGCAAGGATTACCTACTCTCAACAGTCATCCCATGCAAACTAGGTCAAAGTATGGCATTTTTCTTAAAGCAGGTTAGTGTTTCAACAGTCCCATCAAATTCGACAACTGGACCTACTTCATATACTATGGTTGCCAAATTCTCAGAATGGAGGAAAGCTATGGCTGAGGAATTTTCTTCTTTACATAAACAATGCACATAGTCCTTAGTCCCTCCACCTTTTGATAAGAATGTTGTTAGTGGCAAGTGGGTGTATAAAATCAAATATAATATTGGTGGCACTATTTTTAGACACAAAGAAAGGTTGGTTGCCAAAGGTTATCACCAAGAACCAGGCATTGACTCTGATGAAACTTTCAGCCCAGTTTTCAAACACACTACAGTGAGGGTAATTCTTGCTTCGGCAGCTCAATACAATTGGTCTCTAAGACAACTTGATGTCCCAAATGCTTTTCTCCATGGCTTTCTTAAGGAGGAGGTTTCTATGTCTCAGCCACTAGGATTTATTGATCGTACTTTCCCTCATCATGTTTGTAAGCTGCACAAGTCCATCTATGGACTAAAACAAGCCCCAAGGGCTTGGTTTGAAAGGTTCACTTCTCATATTCTCACTCTTGGTTTTAATTCCTCTTCTACTGACTCATCCTTATTTCTCAAAGTTACTGGCACTCTATTACCCTCCTATTTCTTTATGTCGATGACATTATCATTACTAGTAATGATCTCTCTTATGTTAATTCTCTTGGCACACAACATCATAAAGAGTTTGACATGAAAGATCTTGGTCCCTTACATCACTTTCTTGGTCTTGAAATTACCTCCCCTTCGACTGGTCTTTTTCTTCGTCAAGAGAAATATGTTAAAGATCTTCTCCAAAAGCATCAAATAACTGAGTGCAAATCATGCAAAACTCCATCAGCAGCTACTACACGAATGAGTAAAACTAATGGCATTCCTTTGGCTGATTCATCTTCCTATAGAAGTATTGTCGGTGCCTTGCAATATCTCACTTTCACAAGACCATACATTGCCTTCTCTGTTAATCATGTGGCACAATTCATGCATTCACCCATAGACAGACATCTAGCAACTGTTAAGCATATTCTTAAATATCTAAAGGGTATAGCTGCTCATGGTCTACATTATCAACCCAGTAAACAGTTCTCACTTACTGCATACAGTGATGCGTACTGTGCAGGTGACTGTCACTAACCAAACTGGAAAATTCAAATTCTGAAATTTTCAAGCCTTATTCATGACTGTCACCCCATATTGCTATGGAGTGGAAACAGTAGTCAAAACATAAGCGGAAGAAAATAAGAGTCCTAGTAAGAAATAAATAACATAAGCTAAAGGCCGAATCTATTACAAGCACAAAAGAGAAAGTAAATTCTATATTACTTTCTACACCTAATCCAGTTTTGTGCCCATTCCCAAGTTCTATTTTGTGACCAAGCTCCAAGACCTGAAAAATATAAAATCGACATCTATAAGCTAAAAAGCCCGAATGAGTAATCCTCAATACAAGGTATTTACTCATCACCCAAAATCATGAGACATGTGCAAATCCAACTAGAACATAATAACCTAGAATATGTGTCAATTGTGGTGAACAGTAAATATTAGAGATAACAAGGTGTTTTATTCTATCCCAACCTCACTTGCCATTATAATAAGAATCCACATCATAACATCAGTATGTTTAATGCTATATGAGAATTAGATCAAGTGTATCACACACTTGATACTCAAAATAATATCAACAAAGAGAATGCAGTGCACAGTGAGAATGTGGTGCCGTATGAGATGTAAAATATAGTAAGCTCCCATCATGATTGATCCGTCTTATGAGCAAGATGTCTTATCGAACCATCCCCCGAATACACGGCCTTCTCAAGGATAGGATATTCTATGTGCGTAACATAGTTCTAAGAGTTTTCAACCTAGGAGGCACAATCCCCCCACTGAATTTTTTATCTTGGGTAATACTCCAAGGTATCATCAGAATGAATTACCTCATGGATCATACATATTCACATTCAACAGAAGGGTAGAATCATGATTCAATTCTTTTTTCAAGCCGCACAAAAGTAACAAACCATGGGAATCATCTTACCACAAGTCTGGGAGATATACCAACACAAGGGCTCTCTCTCGCAGCTTGGGCAGAAACATCATCTTGCCACAAGTCATTCGAGGCATGCCAACAAAAGGGCTTTCTCTAAACTTGGGCGAAATAATAAAGTTCACTCATAGGACAAATGGTTCAATAAGTCAATTTATCTAATATGTGAGTCTAAGCCCAAAGGTATAATATGGGGTCTTAGACTAAGCCATTACAGCAGGAAGGTCAATATGCAACTCATTATATTCAAGTCCGTCAAATTAATGCAATTCACCAAATGATCTACAAACATATATTCATCTGAGCATTTACATGGGCACAATCCCATGATCCCATAATCATCACACACTAATGCGGAAATAACAAGCATTGAGTATAAGAAATCCAATCACCACACCACACTTAACATAAGTTATTCACAAGCAATACTTGAACATCTAACTTAAAGAATGAGGTCTAGATGCGTGAGAACCATTATAAACATCAAACAATCATTATATGAAGGCAAGTGATAATAAGTAAGGAATTTAGCATAACTCATCACATACAAGGTGAAAAAATCAAACATCACTATAAAATGCAAATTTCTATATCTAGACATGCTTTAAACAAAGGGAAATAACTAAGGGATGGGTTTATGGACTATTCCCTTGAGTTCCTTGAAAACTCACACTGTGGTGCAAGATCCAGACAAGCCAAACCTTTGGTTTGAGGAGTCGTATTTTGTACCACAAGGTTACTGAGGTCAACAACATACTAGAATAGTAAGTCTAGGAATAATACACGTGCGTATAACTTAATATGCAAATTTGGACTAAAGGAGCCTCTCGGCGAACCTTCGGTGCACCGAGAATTGCATTTTGATGCCCAATGTAATGAGACCTTGGGAACTAGTCCCAATGGATCCCATTAAATCACTATTAGCTTTCAAATTGATTTTATCCTTTAGTTATTCAACTAATTAGATCACTATCTTAACTCTACTCTTTAAGTCTATAAGGTCAACCTAATCAGTTTTAGTGTGTTTAAAGTGACGTTTAGTGTGACTTATAAGTTCTAAGGATTCTATGAAGATGAAACCTAATTTATTCGTGAGATTATTCACTAGATGATCATTCTACCTTAATATTTTAGGTTAGAGTTGAGAAATATTCAAGCCATTACAGTGACCCTACAAATAGATGATCTATTGGGGAGCTAAAAAGCAATCTATTGTTGTTCGTTCTTCCACGGAGGCAGAATACCGAGCTTTAGCAACCACAACTATTGAGCTCTCTTGGCTGAGAATGTTTCTTTGCGATCTTTGAGTTTATCTTTCTCATATTCCTCCCATATGGTGTGACAATATCTCTGGTATCTCTTTAGCTTCAAATCTGTTGTTTCATGCTCGAACCATGCATATTGAGATAGATTATCATTTTGTAATAAGGAAAGATCTCGAAGTTCAATTTGTTGCAAGTGGAGATCAACTTGCTGATGTTTTCACTAAAGGGTTATCTTCCCATCGCTTTCTTCAACTCAAGACCAAACTGATAGTTGTTTCACCTCCTACTTGCAATGTGAGGGGGTGTATTAACCCAGCTGCTCATGCCACTGTCAAAGTGGATTACTCAGCTCATGGACCACTGAGATAACCACTGTCTTTGTCACTGGAATTAGTTAGGATCTTAACTAATTCTATAATCAGTTGTTGTAACTAATTGTTGTTAAGTTAGCTAGCCTAATTGTGTATATAAAGGAGATCTTGTATTGTTGTTGTAATGATTTTGAGATAATAGATTCTTTCTCTTCTGTTCTCCTTCTTCATGTCTTCTTCTTTCTCTATACTCTTTTACTATTCTCTTCAAATAAAAATTTGCTTATTATTGTGAATAAGTGCCCCTATTGAGCCACTTATCCAACGAATGCTTATCCAAAAGCACAAGGCAGACCAAACCCAACCGAAGGGTCATGGAAATCACTTTGTAGTGCTTCCTTCCACCTCCCAAGCGCATACTCTTAAAAGCAACAAGGAAACAACCGCGTACTTGCCTATAAAGTTTGTGTTCTTGAGACCTTTAAATTATGAATCAATGGTGAAGATCCAGCCATAATTGCCAAGCTTCTCTCATCATTTGAGAGGGCTAATGGATATCTTTGTGCTCAGTATTACTACCATCTTTTCCTAATTTTTTATTCATAACTTCCTTTTCCTTTACCATGACGACCATGTGACCAAAGATAGTTTGGAGACATCTAACGATGATAATTCAAACGGTCCAGTGATCGATTTGACCTGTGAAGTCGTTTTGTGAAGCCATTCGATTCCAAAGATGTGACAGCCCAACCTCTTCCAATGGCAGGCCCCTCTTGTCAAACATCTCATTGATGTCATGTCGTAAATATCAAAGAATCTGTTTGCATGCTGATTTTCACCCATGATTGATCGAATAGAAATCACAGGAGGTAGTATGTCGCAATCAGTCGAATGTACCAGAAAGCCTACGTAGAGGAGACAATGGACATTTCGCTTTTCGTCCCATATGAAATACAGATTGACAGACAATTGATTATTTCGTTAGTAGTTATTATTTATTTAAATATTTTTTTTGGTATCATTTTAGGTTTTTCAGCTTAGTTTTAGATGTAAAATTTTCCAAGTATTTAGTTACAGTACCAAGGAGATCAAGTTTTAAAAGGTTTTCTTTTTTTCTTTTTTTCTTCATTTCAGGATAACTAAGCAAGGGACAGATCACTCACTGCAATAAATTTTCATAGCACGTGGGACTCAAGATGATAAACCATTTCCAAGTTTATATCATCAAGATGTCACTAGGCTTTACCAAAAAAAATCTCGCTAGGTTTAGAACAAAATTTTGTAAGAACTCGATTGGTTATCGCCATAATTTTATACTTTGTTTGTTCAATTTCTACCTGTTTTTTCTTTTTTTATAATTTAACTGATTTTTTTTACCTTAATTTTATATTATTTCTAAACTTTTGACCAAAACTTCAGAAAACTTCCAGATACCAGTCCTGATTTACCCACCCTGTCCAAAACCGAAAATTTGAAAAATCATTGTGAAATTTTGAATATCACAATAAAATTTAAAACAATGATTAGTTTTTTGGCATGATCCCATCAAGCGTTTTTATCTTAATTTTTCTTTATCGAAACTTCTAAAATTGAAAGGAGAAAAAAAACAACTGTGTCGTGGGTGATTTTGTGGAGCGACCAAAATATAATTACCGACCGATGGTAACTTAAATTAACGAGTGATCGTATCTTATCTCTAGAAGAACTAAATAGTTAAATTTGTGGACCGTTTAATACTGGTCGAATCAAGCTAAAGAAAATAGTGAGTCAAGGTGTTAGAGATTCTCCAACCCTAGGGCTTTAATTGAAATTGTGACTAAACCTTTTGTAGGCTGCCTACGTACCCAAATAGGGATCAAGTCAAGCGTAGTTCAAGGTCTGAGAATTTTAGCAGAGGTGAATTCTCCTCTCATTTTTATCATCTGTGAATGAGGAAAGTGAGCTAGTATTTATAGATTTTAGAAGGGAATTAACCACAGTTAGAATTCTCAACCACCGTTTCTGACGGTGGTTAAAATGTTCGCTTGGAGTAGTACGCATTATGTACCCCAGTCTCTTAGATGGACCAATAACAAGTCTTTTGGATAATTACAGGTTTATTACTGAGAAACCGTGACGCGGCATATAACACTAATACAGCCAAGTGTTGGCGAGCCTCACAACCCGTTGATATGGGCATTGGCGATCGGTAAATATTCATGGTAATGAAAGCTGGTTAGCCTTGGCTTCATCGAGACTGTCTAATCTTGACACAGTCAAGGCTACAAGTTTTAGTACTTTCGAGGTCCTCCAACCTTCGAACTTTTGAGATTGTGCGACTTTCTACGTCATTGAGGTTCCCTCTAGATAGAAGTGGTATTTCCTGATACGTCTTAGAGCACTGCTCTAGACGGATGTAGTATCTCATTCTATGTCTCAGAGCATCGCTCTAGACGGAGGTAGTATCATCTTCTACGTCTTAAAGCTTCGCTCTAAAGGGAGGTAGTATCTTCTTCTATGTCTTAGAGCTTCGCTCTAGACGGAGGTAGTATTGCCTACGACGTCATTAAGACTCTCTCTAGACGAAGGATGTATCGCCTACTACATAACCGAGCATCGCTTTAGACGGTGGAAGTATCACCTATGATGTTATCCAGCATCGCTCTAGACAGAGGATGTATCGCCTATGATGTCATCGAGCATCGCTCTAGACGGAAGATAGTATTGCCTACGACCTCACCGAGCATCGCTCTAGATGGAGGATAGTATCACCTACGACGTCATCGAGCATCGCTTTAGACGGAGGAAGAATTGGCTACAACTTCACCGAGCATCGTTCTAGATGGAGGATAGTATCGCCTACGACGTCATCGAGCATCGTCCTAAACGAAAGAAATATCGCCTATGATGTTATCGAGCATCGCTCTAGACGGAAGATAGTATTACCTACGACGTCACCGAGCATCGCTCAAGACGGAGGACAGTATCGCCTAAGACGTCAGCGAGCATTGCTCTAGACGGAGGTAGTATCGACGTATTACATCTTCCAAAGCTATCTGTCATTTCAGGTGTAAATTTATATTGATGTGTCGACGTCTTACATCGTCCAGGGCTATCTGTATTCTTAAGTTTAAGTTCATATCGTCGTGTCGACGTATTACATCGTCCAGGGCTATCTCTCCCTTTAAGTGTAAATTCATATCGACGTTTTTACCGAGACGCATCTCTTTGGTTAACGTGAGGCGCACCTCTACAGCTCTCAAGAATCTGAGGGATTGTCCCATCGCAAGTGGGCGCCCTCAACTATGACTTGAGAAGTATTTCTACATCGGCATCCTGCTGTAAAGAGGTATGGCATCCCGCTGTGGAGTATTTATTGATATTAGCTTCATCATATGTTAATTGTAAGTGTTGATTATCCTGTGATTTTGTAACAAAAAGAGGGTCATCACGGTATTCCTTGAGCCGATTTTTCGATGTCTTGTCATATATTCCTTGAGTCGATTTTTCAAACCAATTGGGATTCTTCCTTAGAAAGTTTTCGAGAGTTATACCCATGAGTATTAGTGGAGATCTTGCTACGTGTTAGTCATAGTCCTAACACATAGTGGTATGTTATTGGACTATTTACCCTTACCATTTTTCATATCTATATAAACAAACAAAACAAAATACTTGGCAGACATTAGCAGGGCACAAACGCTAAGGATATCCTATGCATGTGGTGGTGGTGAGGTGTTCAATAGCTAAAGCCTATAACCCAAAAGTTTTTCCGTTTTCTAAAGCGACACTTAAAGTTGATTCTGGGCAGCAAGTTGTAAAGTCCTAACAAAATCTTCCTTGAAGCTATAAACCCTGAATTTCACGTAGGTTATACTTTTAATATCAAGCCTAGACACTTGTTTTCGAACATTCATGGATGTTAAAAAGGACAAAATCTAAAAGGTAAATAGAATAAAGTAAAGAGCATTTCATGAATGGGTGATTCTAAAGAGAGGACCCCAGATGAGAAAAACAGATGAAGAAGAAAGCAAAGAGATCTCTGGAATCAAATAACAAAATACTTAGATTAATCACTTGAAGACGAGAAGAACCGTTTCGTGAAGCTTCATACAAATGTAAGGACCTTGCTATGAAATGCTTTGTGAACAAGGTTTATGAAGCAAAGTTATTAACTAAAAATTATTTCTGGTGAGAAAAATAATACGAAAGGATATTTTTGTACATAATTTTAGATTAGATGGAAAGTTTTGTCTTTTCAAAGAATATATAATATAAATAAAATTTAAATAATTGCTAATTGATTTATGGTCACTTTTGCTTTACCGAAATAAGCTTCTTAAATAAACGCTTTCATCCAAAGCTGTTTTGAGAAAATAGTCATCACACCTAAGTATTAGGTAGAAAATCTTTTAGGGTCTAGGAAGGACTTCTTGGGTCTCAGAAAGCTAGGCCAAAAAAAACGTAAGTTTGGTTTGAGGGCTTTTTCTTTGAAAATTGACTAATATACTAGTTGGAATTTTGAGGCTTAGAATTATTTCAGGAAAGAGGAAAGAAAGGCAAAGAAAGATGATGGATGCCTGGTAATGACAGAAAGGTCATTTTCCTCAAATTTTCTTACCCTTCATTTGAGCAACGGAGAAAAAAGATGCGAGGATAAAACATTTTTCTTCTCTCTTGTATTATTCATAATAAATCTGTAATTAATCAGATCAATTACTAACACCCTTTGTTAAAATTGTCAACATACATTGTCAGAGAAAAAAAAAAGATTGAAAAACCTTGACAGGACATAAAACCTTGGAAAGAAGGAAATTTAGATAATATTTTATTTGATTAGTTTAGGATGAAGATTCTCTCCACGTGTATTTTAGAGATAGGTCGATCAAATTGGCTTGATTCGTTTGGACTAGTCTACGTCTCCATTTAATGAGACATTTATGCTTGATTAGAAGTTGAAACCGACATAAGAAGAGTTGAGTTGAATCTTCTATATGTAAAAGACTCTTCCCTACCCAAAAAGTTATTATTCACGTTTTTGAAAATCCATCCATAAAGAACTCTCTCCTCTCTTCATCTCTTCTTTTTACAAAGATCTGATCTTGTTATTAGGGTTCCATACAAAGCCCTAAATCAATTGAATATAAATTCATTATATGTGGTTCTAGTAATCACATATTTGAACGTGGGATGTTATCCGAATCAATAAAGATTTTTTGTTGCAGGTTCGAATTCGTGTATATCGAAGTACATAATCCGAGTCGTGTACAACCTTCAACATACATATCAAAACCATTTCTTTTGTTTGACAAATATACTTCTCTTAAGAGTATCAAAATAGAAGGTTCACTCCTCTACAAAAGGCATAACAGCATCAAAATACCTTGGCCATTTCTTCAATTCCCAATACATAAAAGAGTATTGTGAATCAAACAATCCTAGTAGTTCAATGAATTAAAATTCTTTTCCAATGCTTTGCCGACTATTTTCCAACTTTTAAAAGCTTTTAGGCTCAATGGAAACAGGGCGCTCTTTAAGCTAGGACTCATCAAAGGCCTGATACCTCACCATCAAAGGTCTTCAAGCAATTAAAACAGAGTGAATTCTATGAAAAACTAAATAATATCATGCAGTAAGTACTGAACTCTGTCATAATGAATCTTTACTCAATTACCTAATGCAGATTGGTATAAAATTGTTTCCTTCTGTTTTTTCCTAATATTATCCCCTTTATTAAAAGGTGATCACATTAAAATAAGCCTGCTAAAATGCACCATTTTTATTTTGACTGAGAACCTTATTATTGTGATAATTGGTGCCACAGCTTTTTTTATAACCTGGGTGTTCGGACTAGTTTGCGGGCACCACGGCTAATCCTTAAGGCCTTGAAGTTAATGACCGGGTAAACCTCCCGTGGTTCCAAGTGAAACGCCCCTCGCAGAATCGAACTTTGGACTTGGTACTTCAATGAGGCACCAACTGCAAGTGACAATTGAAGTAATCCCTCGAGATTAATTGATGCTTGGGAGAGATATGGACTCTAAATTCAACATTGGTTGATCCTGTGAACCATATAATTTTCCTAGTCATAATCAATCTTTAATTAATTATAGGATCTTGTTATCTAAGTCCTCAAAGCCAATGATCTTTTCACCTTCGCAGAACACAACATCCATCAAATAGGCACTAACTAATGACCAAACGTCCTTGTTGCAAAAAGTATGAAGAGCCACCACTAGAATATTAAATTACAAATTACAAGGAACTTCTGTTGGCTTTGTGGAGCTGGATATTCTTTGTCCCCACGGCATTATGCATTATGTGTGGGGTGTGAATTGTGGGCCGAGTTGCACGGTGTGGCTGGTCAGCTTGTGGGGGTTCAGGAGCAGCGCTCCTGACTCGAGTCCATTTTCTATACCCGGCCCGTGAAGTCCTATTATAAATATGTAGACTTCACTTCTGAAATTAAGTTTTTTATAAGGTTTCTTTCATACTGTAAAATTTCAAGAATATAATGATTTTCTGATGTGCTCTGTGGACGTAAACAAAATCGTCCAATCACGTTAAACCTATATGTGTTATCTTTATTTTTTGCCCTTCATTTTAAGTTTGCTTTACTTATTTCTCTTGATTCATCGCATCTCAAGATCTGAAAACTCTTAACGAGTTTATTAGATTGATCTATGCGAATTTGCATTGATCTAATCCTAACAACTTTAACAAAAATTGCAGAACAAATATTTTGCAAATGATTATGTGTATCTGAAGAAAATCCTTGGGTAGCATGCAAGACATGACAAACGTAAAACTGAAGATTGTTCCATTCATGAGCCACCTCATGATGGGTCGCAAGTCCAAAGATTCATCATTACTAGTGGCATGAATCTATAATCCTTAACAGAAAATACATAACCACAAAAAAGAGTGGTTGAATCTACAATCAACATAATTAGTGGCATGAATCTACAACTAATAATAATTAGTGGCATGAATCTACAATCCTTAGCAGGGAGCAATAAATTTGGGGGGGGCAGGCCCAGGGCCAAATCGACCCAAACTATGTGGTTTATCTTGGATTCTAATTGTTCCCGACTAGGTTCAGTGGATAGTTTAGACCCTGCCCCAAACCACTCAACCCACCCACGACCAGGGATGTTAGGACTGGCAATTTTACAGGCTGGGCCGGATTCAGGCCGGGCTCACACAGATAATAAGAGCTATTGTATAAACCTAGGCCCGGCCCGATAGTCGGGCCTAAAAAATCATCCCAAGCTCGGGCCTAAAAAATCATCCCAAGCTCGGGCCTAAAAAATCATCCCAAGCCCGGCACTGATAGGTTATTGAAAGGCCGAGCCCGACCTTGTTTAAGCCCGGTTTATCATTTTCTTAAAAAAAAAAAAAAGGAAAAAACCTCAAGGAATGAAGCGGTGACTGTGAGCGTGATAAAGAGAGAGAAACTGCTCAGGTTTTTCACCAAAAATAAAAGAAAAGAGATTGCATAGGTAAAGGGTGAAGGCAGACGCGGTGAGAGCCTATTACGTACGTAAGTAATGTACGTACACTTGCATGGTGGCATGGGGTATTGCATGAAGAAATGGGTGACGTGGAGGTATGTGCTGGCAATGCATGAACATGAGGAAGCGGTTGAGGAGTAATCAAACGGTTGGAGCAAGTGGGGTATAATCATGTGCATGTATGGTGGTGCATGGATAGTTATTTAATTAGTTATTCTCTTTAGCTATAAGGGCTTGCATGTAATTTTTGTAAGTTACTAGGTCCAATTGTCATTATCGTTTGTTATTCTATTTAAGTTAGAGAAGAGTCTGTAAGGTAAAGTTCCACTTGGAATTGAAGGTTTTGACTACCCTCGAAGCTAGTCTTGTTAATCGATCGGAGGTCGACTATCCTCGAATTTAGTCGTTTATTTGTATAACGGGTTACAAAAGAAAAGCACGTAACAAACATGGTTTCAAAGCCGACGATCTTGTCATGGTGGACGATACAAGAATGACCAACTTAAGTGAAACTATTGGGTACTTGAAGGAGACTTCGAACAGACATGTAAAGCTTCTAAAGAATCTTCAAGACGAATCACTAGCACAACGGGAGTTGCTACAAGAAGTGCTAAAGAAATTGGATTCTATATTCCAAAATAAGGGGGTAGTTCAATTGAAAGGTCAATCAACAGAAGACATAACAATCAAAATCAAAATCGTGAGCAGATGAAGGGAATTGAACTAGGGCTACTCGTTTGGATTTTTCCCGGTTCAATGGAGATGAACCATCTGCATGGATTTATCGAGTGGAGCAATTCTTCTTTCTTCATCAAACTCCTCAACATCAGAAATTGGTGATTGCTTCCTTTCATCTTGAAGGAAAAGCATTGCACTGGTTTAGCTAGATGGAGAAGTCAGGTAAGGTCACCACATGGGATCAATTTACTCGAGCAATGGAAGTTCGGTCCGGTCCAACCGAATTCGATGATCCTACAGCCATCTTAACAAAGCTGCATCGGGCTTCTTCGGTAGAGGACTACCAAAGTAGGTTTGAAACCTTAGCTAACCGTACTGACGAGATGAACAATTCAGCCATGATAAGTGTTTCATTGCAGGGCTGAAAGAAGAAATCTGATTCATGGTTCACATGCTCAAACCAGCCACCCTATTTATGGCTATTAGGCTTACCCGGTTACACGAGGAGAGGGTTATGTCAAAAATAAAGCAAGTTCAACCCGAGGTGCCAAGAAATTCCTACCCAAACACTGCGGGTTCTTCAAAATCCTTTACCATGCTCATGAAAACGGTCACTTCGACGAAGATGAAGGAAAGAAGAGAGAAAGGCTTACGCTATTATTGTGATGAAAAGTTCTCACCAGGTCACAGATGCAAAACCCAACGACTTTATCTTATTGATGGATCTTTTGATGTTGGAGACGACAATGAAGAAGTGAAGGAAGAACTAGTGACGATCGAAAGAGACGTAGAGCACACGGAGCCGTTACCATAAGCAGGCCGAGAGAATTCCGGGAATCAACCTTGAGGACAAGGTTGCTGATAAAGGGAAGGAAATGTTACGTACTTAAGTGAAGTACGCACACTTGCATGGTGGAATGGGGTGATGCATGAAGAAAGGGGAGACGTGGAGGTATGTGCTGGCAATGCATGAACATGGGGAAGCAGTTGAGGAGCAGTCAAAGGCTTGGAGGAAGTGGGGTATACTCGTGTGCATGCAGTGATGGTGCATGGTGGTGCATGGGTAATTATTTAATTAGTTTTCTCTGTAGTTACAAAGGCTTGCATGTAATTATTGTAAGTTACTAGGTCCTATTGTCATTATCGTTTATTATTCAGTTTAAGTTAGAGAAGAGTCTGTAATGAGGTATCGATTATCTTATGGAAAGTTCCACTTGGAATCGGAGGTTTTGACTGCCTTCGAAGTCAGTCTTGTTAATCAATCGAAAGTTGACTAGTCTTGAATTTAGTCGTTTATCTGTATAACGGGTTACAAAAGAAAGGCATGTAACAGAGCCGTGATAGAGAGGCGGGGAGGAGAGAGAGTGGAGTTGGATGCCGTTGCTGGAGTTGGATGCCGCTGGTAACCTGCTGCTGTCTGCAAGAAAAAAAAAACAGCACTTGCAATAAAAGGGTGAGCATGAATGAGAGAGAAAAAGAGAAAGTGAAAAGTACGTGGAGAAGGGAAAAGCCATTAAGAGAAAGGTATGCCGTTGTGTTTGCGTGGGAGAAGTGAACGGAAGGCGGAAGAGACAATGAAAGGCATTAAAAATATAAACCCTAGATTCAATATAAAAAACGTAGGCCGGGCCCTAATTACATCGGGCTTCAAAAGTCCAGGCTGAACAAACCGACGGGCCTACAAACCGGGCTTCAGCCCGCTTTTAAATTGGCGGGCTAATTGGGGCCCTTCGTACCGGTCAAAATTGTCAACTTAGGAATGTTCATGCAAGCTGGGCCATGCGTGCCTGTGCTGGCCTAGCAGATTGTACGTGTCTGGGCACGGCTTGAACCCAGTGTCATGCCGTGTGTGCCATATTGGGCCTGGTTTCCCAGGCCCGTCTCACAGCATGATCTAGCACAAGCATGATTCAAATTTTACCCAATTTATAGTCAAAGCACGAGTCTGACCTGGCACGACACGGCCCGAAACGATAATAATCGTGCCCCGTGTCGTATTGAGTCTGGGGATCAAAAATTAGGCACGGCACAACACCAAAAAATTGGTGTCGAATGGCACACGCAGCCCGAATGTACACCCCTACCTGTGTGGGCCTGACATGCTGTACGCATGCCTAGGTACGGCATGAATCCATAGTTGTGCGAGGACCAATGTTGTGTGCATGCCTTGGTACAACATGAATCCATTGTCGTGCCATGTTGGGCCTAGGTTCCCAAGCCTGTGTCGTGATATAGACAGCCTAGCACGATTCAAATTTTGCCTAATTTATAGGGCAAAGTATGAACCCAAACTTGGTACGATAATAATTGTGCCCCGTACTGTGTCGGGCTCATTGTTAGCAAAACGTGAAACTTCAAAAAAACGGAACGGGAAAAATACGTGTTTAATACGATTTTAATTTTAAAAAACGTAGTCAAACAAAATGTCAAATAAACGGAAACGTAAAAAATACGTTTAATAAATAATTTGTGTTTAATACGTATCTTGTTCAAAAAAACGGG
>JAUPMG010271417.1:0-19308 GCA_031762675.1 Pachysandra terminalis
ACAGAGACAGAACCTAGTGCAGATTACAGTGAGGGTTTGGATGTCTTATAGGTTTGGGCTTATAGTGCTTTCTGATGAGATCAAGTTAGGTTTAGGGTCAAGTACCAGCAATGATCTACTTGTTGCCCTTAGCATAAGCAACCTATTAGACACACTCCTTAGTTAGTCTACACTTAGGTATGGAAAGATATTGAGACTTTAGTGTAATTATGTTTTGACGTCATAGGAATGTGTAGGATGGGTCTCAATGGATTATGCATGTGTATGGGAGCTTGTATAGCTTCTGAGGGGATCAATCATCCACGTTCCATAGGAGAGAGCATCCATATTGCGTTAATGTGAATTCTTAAGTGTGCCCGATTGGTGGGAAAGACATGGTTGCCTAATCCCTTGGGTTGAAAGTCCAACAGAATAAGTTATGAATCATAGTTGGTTCATAAGGTCAACTGAACCTTGGGTATCGTACACTCTAAATCACCATAAAGTGGACTTTGAACCATGGGTTAGCCCCCGGATCAGAGATGGGACAGTCAGATGTTCCTAGGACATACAGAGCCCGAATTCGTGTGAAGCTACAATGAGGGACACTTAACATATCACGTAAACATAGGCATAACCACATCGCATTGCATTTCTTGATTGAGCATACATTAGGCCATTCGTTTGATCATCCTTGCATCATATCATATCATATCACCTGTTATTGATTTCTGTTGCCTTATCGATATATTCGAATTTTTAGTCATATATGTTGTATAAACTGGTTCAATGGACATGCTTGCTAAGTATTCAAAACTCACACAACTTTCATATTGCAGGTCGATACTGAGAGATGGACGATCGTGGTTCATAGTTAGTACTTGTGTCAGTTCTCTTGTTTATTTTTGTACAAACATGGTGGTTATGTAATAAGGCTCTTCTGAAGCCATTTATTTTTATGTTATTTCTATTTCATTGTAATTTTGCTTCCGCTACTCTGTTGATGAATAAATGTTGTATTTATTTCATCCTTACTTGGGTTATGATGATGTCAATCCGCAGTCCAGAAATGGATCCCGAAGCTTATGCCTCGTGATCCGTGCCATCTCACCTAGGGATTCGGGTTACGGGATCTGGGGCGTGACACTAAATACCTTCGGGGACAATTCCCGAGAGCCATATATGATATCAAAGATTCGGTGACCTCGTCGGTGCGCCGATGAGTGTGCTGAAGCTCGGGAAAAGTTTGTTGGCGCAGAAATTTCAGTGGGAGCTAGGTTTTTCCCCCAGGAAGATCCGATTGTGGTCAAATGCCATTTTCATTTGGTCTTAGGTAGAGATGTAGGATTTTCTCTCTTTTTCTCTATACCTAGGGTTTAGTTTTTCCACATGCATGGTCGAGTGTTTAGGGTTCCACATACAGCAAATAAAAGGTTTAAATCCCTATGATAAGGAGGGTATGAGGCAAACGACCCTTCTCCTTGGTCAAATACTAAAACACAACTGAAATAGATGATCAAAGGAGGTTACTCAACTCAGGGTGTAGCCGCGTGAGTTGAGGTTGAGTTGCAGCGCATCCTGGAACTTGGAAGCTCACCCTTGAGCACCAATCCCCTTCATGGCTCCAGAATCCCAAGAGAGAGAAAAGAGAATGAAGATTGTGTTTTATAAGCCAAAAGCTCTATTTATAGGCAACCTGTGAATAGTTCCAATACTTAAGGGCAAAACGGGGTTTTCAGCTCTATACTTCTCGACAAGCCATCTTTGCAGGTCTGATAGAGGGATTTTGTTGAAATGTCCGGGGTGGATCTCGGAAGTCTACGATTGTGATTAATTATCTTATTAAATTATTTAAATCTTAATTACTCCCTAATTTTTCAGCTGGTCAATTTGATTTGCTACATAAATCAATTTAATTTCTTGATTAACCTAACTTTCTGAGGTCAGGGACCTAATGGGCATAAACCTAAGCTGTTAATGAACTTAGTTTAATTATTTTGAAATTATGTCCATCACTAATCTTAATTAATTGAGGTTAAGTTTTCTGGTCGTTACAGAACCTACCTCAGCACAATAAACAGTAACCAATTTTTAACATTGCAGGGGTTCGGTAGCCTCACGGTATACTGATCTTCTACCGATCTAGCCCAGAAGTGAGGTCGGCTCACTCACGGTATACCGTGACCCTGCTGATCTCACCAATTTTCCTAGAAATTCCAAAAAAATAGTATTTTGAGTCCTTCTTTATAATTAATTTATCTTAACACATATAATGGATTTAACTTTCAAACTAAACCAATAAATTTAATTCATACATCATACAAACTCACCTTAATCTTGGCATGGTATTCAAACCTAGAAAAATAATCTTTTATCATGTTTTTCTTAAGGAGTAGAAATAGATGTGCTATGTCATAGTCCCTGAATATGACATATGCACCTATTTCATATCGAAAATAAAGTCTAAATGAATACTTACCTTCGATATTGAGTTGGTGTTGAGATAAACACCTCTTCTTCCTTGATCTTCTACAATTCCAAACTTTAGTGCTCCAGCAATTCTTCTTTTTTCAATTATTAGATCGAAACGTCCAACTCTATTGTTTATATAGAAATTCTATAAAGTTTCACTTGGTCTAGGAGTGTCATTAGTTTAGGATAATATCTTAAATTCCAATCCCTTAGATTTGATTAGATTAATTCTAACATTTAGATTAAAGTGTCCTAGTTCTAGATGAACTAATCATTGTTTTTATCCAAATTAATTCTATTTTGATTAGTATTCCTTCGTTTTAATCTCAACCATTAAAATAACTTAAGTGTTCCTTTTAACTTATTAGATTATGATTGTGTGTGTCGCACTTAGTTTCCTACAGTACAACCCACCAATTAGAATGAGACAAAGTCAAACCAATAGCTAACTTTCTAAAATTTTAAATTAACTCCTATATTTTGGTTAATTATATAATAACCCCTATATTTTGGTTAATTATATAATGACCCCTATGAATTAGTTTGGATTATTACAAAGAATTTTACTCTTATGAATCGGCTATTGGGATGATCACTCCCTCACCTATCATCTTACTACAGGTCTCTTTAGAACCCCATACAAGGCCTATCCCTCACATTGGGTGTTAACAAAATAACAGTCCATCCAGGACTTCCTCACCAATATCATAATTCCCAGATTATTATAGTACTCGTTATGTCCATAAACTCCAGCAATATGGATTCATGGGGTCAAGGCATTAGACCATATACAAGGTCATCATGCTAAAATAGTCATATGTTGTGCAAGTGTAGAGAATCGTGCACATTATCTAACCAAATAACATGTGTACATGAGTAGATGTATTTTTTAGATATAAAAGATGATCATAATGAGTTCCAATGTCATTGCAATGTAATTCAAAAATTCACCTATTGGGAAAACATAGCAAATCTTCCTCAATAGGTCATAAATTCTAAATATTCAATATTATGGAATTCCAACACAACATATGGTCTAATTAAAATTATATAAACATGCTTGGAAAATTTCACATCAATCGGAACACTTTTGATTTTCACAGTATACCCTGACCCTACCCTGGGTCTGCTGAGCTACTCTGGTGCTGGTGGGTTCGGTAAACTCATGTTATACCGACCTTACCTTGACACACTAACTAGAAAAAAAATTAAAAATGCATAGAGGGGATCAGCAAACTCACGGTATACCAATCCCTCTTGCCACACTAACCAAAAACCTAAAAAATAAATATGTGGTCGATAGCCTCACAGTATACGGTGAGTCTGCTGATCTAGGCCAGTGGTGGGATCGGTAGCCTCACGATATACCATGAGTCTGCCGATCTCACTAGATTGCTCAGAAAATTATTAATTTCATATTTCAAGTCCTTTTCAGCAAATAGTTTATCAAAACAATCACCATAAGATTTAAATCTGGAAAAAAAAAAACCCATAAACACATCATAAACAACTTATCAATTTTACCTTTAACCTTGCATGGTAATCCAACCCACAAAATAATACTTATTATCATGTTTGCATGAAGAAGGAGTAGTAGATAGAGATATTTAATAGGTATGCTATGTCATACTCAATGAATATGACATATGTTCTTAGTTCATATCAAAAATAAAGTTTAATCTGAATACTTATCTCGAGTTGTTAATGGTGTTCCTTCTTCTTCCTCTTAGAGCTTGATCTTCTACAAATCCTAGGCTTCTCAAAGTCTTAGAACTGATGTACCTCTTCTTCTCTTCTCTCTCTCTCTTTTGGAATATGGTCTACATGACCAACTATAGTTCTTATATAGTTTTTATTTTAGTGTTTGTATTAATCTAGGAGTGTATATTAGTTTTAGATTAGTATTAATTCTTCATCCTTATATTAGATTAGGAAGTTCCCACGTAATCTCCATCATTGATTTTAAGTATCCTAAATATAGTTGGATTATAAGTTAACCTTATCTAATCTTAATCCTTATTAGTTTAGTATTAGTTTAATTCTTTATTAGATCCTAGCCTTTAAAATAGATTAGATTAATTCTAACCTTTAGATCTAGATTCCTAGTTTTAGTTAAACTAATCATTAATTATCCTTCAATTATTGAATCCTAACTAGATTAGAACTAATATTAAATCATATTGAATCTCAACCATTAAATTAAATTAAGTATTCCTACGAAATCCCAGCCACACATTATAACTTAAAGAGTTATGATTGTGTATGAAGCACTTAGTTTCCTGCTGTGCAACCCACCAATCACATATAGTCAAAGTCAAATATGATAGCTAAATTACTAAAATTTTAGACCCCTATATTTTTATTAATTACATATTAACCTTATTATTTTAGTTTGGTGTCACGCCCCAGATCCCGATACCCGAATCCCTAGGTGGGTAGCACGGATCACGAGATACGACCTTCGGGTTCCCAACCATGGAACGCGGAACACCAAACCAAAACCACAAGAAAAGGAATAACATCCAATCTTAATAAACTATCAGAGTGCGGAAGTTAACTATTAAAATCAATTACATCAGAATCATGGCTTCAGAAGAGCCTAAATCCCAATTAAAGATATAAACTGAAACTAGTCTGATCCTAGTACACCAATGTAAATCAGCATTCAAGTCCAATACCATCTCTCCTGTCACCTCAACCTGCAACATGAGTAAGTTGCGTGAGCATGGAATGCTCAGTAAGAACCGACTCTGTCATCCATCCTCATGGAATAACATTAGTCCAACAATACATAACAACATAATAGCAACGTCATAATACGCATCACAAAATTATATGGAATAACTGAACATTCGATATCAGCTAAATTAACATATGAAGACACACAACAGCAATTAATGAAAGGAATGTAAATGCAATAGGTAATGCTTAATACAAGTGATGTAACACACAATATGAATGCAATCTATTGCTGTCCTACTTCGGTGATCGGCCGGTTCCAAGTTACCTTGGCATCCATTTTACTATGGCTGGACAACACTCTCGTATCATGTAATCACTATTATAGGGTATTCATTTTACTACAGCTGAGTACTACTCTCTTACGTCTCACGTGTACATCATGGTTTTATAGGATTCGCAACCTACCAAGCTCAATTCCCGAAGCTATTTCTCAGTTTGTTCCTTATGCATCTCGATGCAAGGATGGGTCACTCCCGGACCAATCACAAACATTTCACATTCACCACTTGGTTATACGAGGCTCAATTCCCCTAACCATCTCACATCAACCTCAATCCGTCACTGCCCGGTTGACCCAGACGAGCTATCATGATCACACATACAATCCATTACTGCCACATCAATGCAGGATGGCTTGTGTGCCAGGCCAGCCTACCAGCATACAAATAGCATTACAGCCTCACAATGGGCCCGCCCACTAGTCATGCCCGCCTGGACACTAGACCCCACAACCTCCACTAATGGCCAAGTATCAGTAGAATCCAAGTTATAACATCCTTCGAAAATTGCCTATGCACCCATACACACGAACAATCTGCTAGACATCATCATAGGTATCCATCCACAAAATACAATTATTCGATGTAGTAATTTAGGTTTCATCAATCGATACAAGGAGTCGTAAGTCCAAGTGTGGTCAATTCCAAAGGTTTGTGTTTGGTACTTTAGTACCCACTTAAGTATGCCATTCTCCCTTTAGTTCCATAAGTCCAACCTCTGTATTAAATAATCCTTCCAAAACTATCAAAATTCTGAATTAAATTTCGTCGGTAGTGTTCAAATCCAATCCGTTGATAGTGTTCAAATCCAATCCGTCGGTAGGCCAGTCGGTGTATCGATGCCTACCGAACAACTTAATTTTGGGTGGTCTGGTCTCCATCAGTAGGGTGGTCGGGGTACCGACACCTACCGAAGTGCTACAGTGGTCCCCTGTCAGTAGGCTTGTCAATGTACCAACGCCCACCGACCACTATGGTCTCACTAACATACTCCATCGGTAGGGTGGTCGGTGTACCGACGCCTACCGAAGTGCTACAATGGTCCCTTGTCGATACGTTTGTCGGTCTACCAGTGCCTACCGACCAACTAAAGTCTCTTTAAATATACTCCATCGGTAAGGTGGTCGGTGTACCACCTACCGATGTGCTACAGACGGCGAATCCGGGTTACATTCTTCTAAGTTTTCTTACGATCCTTTTTAAAAACCCAAATCATGCTAATCACACATACACCATATATGCATTATAGACAAGACTCACACTCAGCAAAACCCATAGATTCTTATACAACCACCCATCAATACATAATCGTTCACTCATTCATGATCCTAATCAGAAGTCACAACTAAAGCATAAATAACACTATCTCATTCATAATCAAATTAAACTTAGTTCATTCATCATGCTTTCCAAGAGTCATGCTTACAAATCATGCATTCAAACAATCCCAAAATAGAATCTACATGTTATTCTGTAGTGGCTAAGAAAATTTCGAAAATCTAGAAAAGGGTATTTTGGTCATTTAGCATGTGAACGAGTTTAGCAAGGTGATATTTTCCTATTAGAGGATGTATCATGGTGTAAGTGAGCCGCAAACTTAAAAGTAGGTCTTAATACCTTAAGAGTTGGGATAAATCACTAATTAAGTGAAAATCCATAATGTGCAGAACCAAACTCGTCCTTAACTTAAGTTGAGGACTATAAATACTCCTTATGGCTCATAAACCCTATTTTCTTTGGTTGAGATTAAGAGAGGGAGAAACCATAAGGGTTTGAGAGGGTTTTCATCATCAAGGCAAGGAGGAAGGAGCTTGGAGCATGAGGAACCGAAGGGGACGCGACAACAACGATGGAGTATGTGGAAATGGCGGCATCAACGAAACCAAGGTGAGTAATCTTGCAATTTCTTGGGTACTTGGGAAAAAAACCCAAATGCTAGTGATATGTATAATCTCTAGATGATTAATGGTGTTAATATTAGCATTCAGGAGGTTAGAATAATTGTTATTGCATATTGGATTTGGTGTGTAAACCTAACCTAGGGTTTGCATTTTCTCAACATAAATGTTGATGCATGTTGAATTAATCTTTTAAATTGTTTTAAATGCTTAAAATATGTTTAGTTATATGTTCATGGAGTGTTTTTGGACCTATTTGGAGTGTTGGTTTGACCTAGGATTGAAAGGGAGAGGATTTGGTGAAGACCAGAAAACCCGAAATCGTGTCTATCGATGGGTTCGTCGGTCCACCGACGGACCCACCGGCGAGATGAACTTTAGAACCTGCGGTCGGTGGGTGGTCGGTGTGCCGACGGGACCCATCGACAGAATGAGTTTGGTCGGTTAAGGTAAGATCATATTTGGTCGGTGTGCCGACGGGACACCGAATGGAATGGTCGGTGTGCCGACGGGACCCCCAAGACTAAAATATAATTTCATTAACTCCCTTACATAACATAATAACAAGTATGCCTCAAAAATCAGAAATATGTTACAATAACACCCTTATGATACATAATGTGCACAACTATATACAGATAATTAAATAAAATATAAATACACTATAATTCGAAGAATTGAAATAATTTTAAAAGGTTCAGGTCATTACATAAGGTGAAGTAATGTCAATAATAACCTTAATTGTTCTGCATTACTTGAGCAATGATGTATGCTTCCTGTTGCAATGAGATGAAATGGGTATGATTATGCATGATGTCTATGTTAGCTAATAAGTGTGAGGCATAGTGCTATGATGATAAGGCAAATGATGTAAGTCCTTGAAGGCGCATGGTTTTGTTTATTTATTTTATTTAAAAATGAGCATGAAATGTGAACGTAAGTAAGGGCTTTTCTGCTATCGTTTTACTAGTTCTGGTATGTGCAAACGTTGTGGTACAACATGGTTAGAATGATTGATGTTTACTCAGCTGGGATTATTCATAAGCATATCATGTAGCTTTTTTTTAATTACATGCATCTAAAGGCCATTCATGCATGGTGGGTCCCTTTGGAGACACAGACCCTAGACTTACTTTGGCTCTTTTTGAGGAAGATCAAAGGGGTAACGTGAGGATGCTTGGACTTCTTGGTGGAGTGCCAAAAGAGAGATATTGATCTCTAGTGTCCCAAAGAGGGACTACCTATTTTTAAATCAAATATGATTTAAGGGTGAGCGATTTGCAACCCCAAGAACCCAAGGCTACCCATACATACATACATACATACATACATACATACATACATATATATATATACATATATATATATATATATCTTACACACATATATATAGAGGGTCAACCGATTGGTTGTTGTGTGTGTGTGATGTACACGGGGGATTTTTTATGAGCCCCGGAATTCGTTCCCACGATCAAAAATAGAGGTGGGGCATGACTCCCCATGGGTTGTGACTCCCTAAAACTATGTCGTACACACAGAATCGGCGAGGCATCCTTAGCCCGAAAGGGGCCATGACTCCAAGCGTGACTTGCAATGGTGGTGCAGTCCGGATCAAGCGTGAGACATCCAACGACACAAGATTAATGACATGCATTGCATTTATGTGGTTGCTTTAGCCATCTGTTTGGCTCATATTATGATCATTCATGCATTGCCTCTAATGGACGAACCAATGCATTTCTTCATGGCATGGAATGCATTCGTGGTCATATGGTGACTATGGTGTATTGATTGTGGTGATATGGTTGGGTAGAGCTGAACAACCTAACTGGTAAGGTTTAGAATCTTATAAATGTTGTTAAACGGTTAGTGTTATATATATATGCACTATCACTAAGAGGTAAAATTCTATTATGGTAAATCACCTATATGGTATTCCATATTATTTTACTGGCTGTGTTTCTGGGTAAATACTTGGTTATCGCGGGTTTACTAACAAGCTATATAGCTTACCCTTTTGTTGATAACATTTTTAGGTTCCGCTGCGTATTCTACTAAACTCTGAGGGTGGATCGGGATAGTAGACTCCCACACACACCTATGGATTGCAATAGTTAGGGTAATCACTTAATTTAATAGTTTGGTTTACTTTAACTTTGATTACTTACTTGTTTACCACCACCTGGTGAGGGGGTGAGAGTCATGCCTGAAATTCTTGGGCGGTGATCATGTAAGCATGAGATCCACTCTAGAATTTGAGTCGTGACATATTCCAAGTGAATTATACAGAGTAAAGAACTCACTTGGATTAGGCTAACTAGAACTGATCTAGTAATCCCGAGTCTCCCTTCTTCTTTCTCTTCTTTTCTCTCTTCTCTTTTCTCTCTTTTCCCACAATGGTTTGGACGACTAGGGTTGATTCTATCTCTTAGATTTCCCATTCTCAATCACAAAACTTTCCTTGTGATAAAAACACTATACGGTTAAAGACATATGGAGTTATTCCCTCCATTCTCTCCCACTACCCCACGTTTAAGCCACCTGATAGACTCTTTCAACACACGTTTGTGTGTTTTGAAATTGTAAACTAAATCATAAATTACACCAGCCTCCTATGAGGTTTATTCTAATTACATAATGACCCTAGATTGAATACTTGTGCTTCAAGTATTATCCTATGGTCCAATTTGCTTATTTAACCCACTAATAATTACAGTAAAATTACCAATAAATTTCTATAACACCACCATTGATTTATCCTCATTAATTATCTTGTTTAATTAATCTCTAATTAATTAGTATATTTTATTTACGTGATAGGGTCACTACAGTCTTCCCCCTTTTGGAAATTTCGTAGCCGAAATTATTATGCTGAGTTCCTAAGATCCTAATTATTACAGTCTATTATGCTTGGTTATCATAATCAAAGTTTGATACAACTCATGCATATATCACAAAACAATCATAACATAATAATTTATGTAACATAGTCAGTTCAGAAATTAAATAAGTGTGTGTGTGTAATGCATACCTTCAATCACTCAATATGCTACTCTAGCCTCATCCTCACCAGGCTCTCCAAACAGGACATTAACTCTCCCCTATTGGGGTGGTTGTGTAGCTGCTGCAGTTGGTTCCTCCTCCTGCCTCCTAGGCTGTCGACAATAACGCTGGATGTGCCCCATCCTCCCAAAGTTAAAACATCTTGGTGACGGACGCGACTGTGACGGAGGTGGAACTACAATCTGAGTTATCGTGTCAACCCGAGCTGGAACTTCTGCTATCCTATGTTTCTTGTCGACACCTTGCTCCCCATCTAACTCTAGATCTATGACTTTTCCCCTTATCCTGCTTACTCTTCTTTTCGTCTTGCTCTCGAAAAAATCTCTCGTTATTCCTCTCTACCATCCTAGCACATTCCAGGACATCAGTATGCGTCTTAAGCCTCTGAGGCACTACCCTCTTTCTAATGAATGGTCTCAAACCCTCTTTGAACTTGGTAGCCTTATCTGCTTCGTTCGCGATTATGTGAGGTGCAAACCTCAACATCATTGCGAACCATGCTTCATACTGCGCAATTGTGAGTATGCCTTGCTCCAATCTCATAAAATCAATGGCCATCTGCCTCCAATAACTGCTAGGCAGATAAGTGTCTAGGAGTTGATCTCTAAAATTCTCCCAAGTCATTACCCCTGCGAGGTTCCTCTCCACCATATCCCACCAATGGAGAGCTTCACCTTTGACCATAAAGGCAACCAGTAATACGCGTTGGTCATTAGGACATCCCATGGTACAAAATACCCTCTCGACATGCATCAGCCAGTCTTGAGCCTGGTGTGGCTCACCCAAACCTTCAAACGTAGGTGGTGCTAACTTCTTAAACTTCTCTACCCATGTAACAGGAGTCAGTAATGCTTGCCCCTATTCAGTCCTCCATATCTGGCCCCGCTATATCGCAGTGATGTCTCCCAAGGCCTGGTAGACACCTACTAACTGGGGATCTGTGCGTTCCCTAGTGTCAAAGGATGACACCTCACCCGTAGTTGATCTTCCCCTTGTCCCAACCATCTACAATCCAAAGTAACCATTAAATCTTCTATCCTACCACTTCTCATCCTAATGTTCACATAAAACAAACAATCATACAAGTATTGCAAACAAGCATGTTATGCACACAACACACAACAATCACTCATGTGAGTCCTAATGTTCACTTCTATGTTCTCTTAACCCTAGCCAATATAACCTAGAGCTCTGATACCAATCTGTCACACCCCAGATCTTAGTACCTGAATCCATAGGTGGGTGGCATGGATCACGAGGTGCGACCTTCAGGTTCCCAACCATGGAACGCGGAACACCAAACCAAAACCACAAGTAAAGGAATAACATCCAATCTTAATAAACTATCAGAGTGCGGAAGTAAACTATTAAAATCAATTACATCATAACATTGGCTTCAGAAGAGCCAAAATCCCGATTAAACATATAACTGAGACTAGTCCGATCCTAGTACATCAATTTAAATCAGCATTCAAGTCCAATACCATCTCTCCCGTCACCTCAGCCTGTAACATAAGTAAGTTGTGTGAGCTTGGAATGCCCAGTTGTCACGCCCTAGACCCCGTGGCATGAATCCCAATGAGGGATAGCATGGATCTCGATGTGAGACCTTCGGGTTCCACATCTGGACCACGGATTGCTACCAAAACACAAGTAAGAAATAAAAGTAATAACTTACTTTCATTAAATACTGATTAAAGTGCGGAAGCCTAACAAAACAATAAAGTCTAATTGAAATCATTACAAGAAAATTGATAATAGGGCTTCAGGTGAGCCAAGATCTACAAGGCTTCAAAACAAAATCCCAAGAAGTACATCAAACTATACCAAGTCTATTACAACCAAACCTCCCACAGGAGCACAAATCCAAATAAACCAATCAAATAAGGACTAAGTAGCATAGCAGCAGCAGCCTCACAAATTAACAAAGCAGTCAACCCTCATATCTTGCAACAAGAAAAGTTGAATGAGCCATTGAATGCTTAATAAGAGTATAGACGGTTACCCGTCCTCTTAGGGAAACCAGATCAAGGGTTTAGTACAGCAATAAATCAAATTATGAAATGAGTATTTTAACATGATATGGAATGAGATGAATGATTCAATCACATCTCCTATAATCAATGCAATGAGGAACAGACAATTATTATGAATATGCAAAGTGAATGAACAAAACTAACATATCTTGATAAGTGGACCTCAACATGAAGCTCTCAACCAAAATCAATTCCGGATATCGTCCTAGGAACTGCCGGACTCATCTTCATTCCGGGCGCTAACCCATGGTATGAAGTCCACCATGTACTAATTTACGAGTGTACCATACTCGAGGGATAACGAACCCGCATAGGATCTCGCAAGCATCGTACCCTTCTTTAAGTGGGCCCTTTCACCCCACGGGTGTATTCAACACTCCAGAGGCTTTTCTCAGTTTCTCTGTAGATTTCCACCTCCCGGTTCAATTATCATTCAACCTCAGCCTAGCATGTAATGCATTAAATTAGGATCTCAAATGAGGATAGACAACGGAAGCTATCCACGCGCCCATACACGCGGATAATCTGATTGTCAACCATCATAAGCTTCCTATGAGTTTTCACACACACTAATCGTACAATCAGTAATCCAGTTCATTTCTAAGTCACATCCATATCTGTCCTAGGGTGGGATGGTGGCAACAACAATAACATTGGAACACCAAGTTTGACTCCCCGCAGGTAGGCTAGATACCTTCAGGTCAAAACTTGTTTCCGGAACTCAACATTTTCTGAATGCCTAGTTCGACTCCCCACAGGTAGGTTAGATGCCTTCAAGTCAAAACTAGCATACAGAAATCGACAATAACAAATGGCTGAAGCCCTTCACCATCCACCCAAGCAATTCACAAAAATCCTCTTTACTGTGCAATATCTCAGTTCGTCGGTAGGGTGGTCGGTGGACCGAACCTTGCCGAATAGCAAAATTGGTCTCAAAATCAATCTCTACCAGTGGAGTAGTTGGTGGACCGAAGCCTACCATGCTCCACTGTGTATTTCTCGGGTGTTCGACGGGGTTCTTTGGGTTTTTCAACTTCAACGTACAGTCGGTATGTTAGTCATATCTCCCTAAATACTATTCGGAAGCTCTTCAAACTTGTTTTGATGTGTTCCTAACGAAAAGGGGAATCATAATAAAATATAAAATAAATTAGTAAAATATCTTGATGGGTGAAAAAATCGAGGGTTCAGACCTGGTGATTTTCTTGGTTTCAGAACTTGAACTCTACACATTCAACTCAACTCAAACTCATACGAAATCAAGTAATAAACTGTCATATCATACTTTAGCAACAAAAACATCAATTACACAATATTTTCACATGAATCTAATCATGATTATTGCATATCAAATAAAATCTCAAACTCGAACAGAACACAAATCTGAATCTCAATAATAAGACTACACCGTATAAAACAACTTACTTGATCTCTCTTTCAATTGGTAGGGACTCTTCCTTGATAATCTTCTTCTCCTTCTTCCTCCCCAAGTATGCAACGTCTAGGGTTTCTCTCCCTCTTTTCTTCTCTTCCACAAACCCCAAACCCTAGCCTCCAAACTAAAAACACTATTCACGTCCTCAACCCAAACCATCACTTTTTAGGCTTCCTAACTAGCCCAAACCCCATCCGAACCACTTCTAAATCTTCCCTACTCTAAACCCAACTGATTAGGAAACTTTCCCACAAGAAAACCTCTCCAAAAATCAACTTCCTATTAACCTAAACTCCCTCCTAAACTTCATAGTCTAATTCCTACTCATTCAAACCCTCAAAGTAAATTACTAAACCACCCCTTAATCTTATAGCACATGGATCACACGACTAAGCTAATTCTCACCCAATATAATTTTTATTAAATTCCTCTATAACCTCTATACCTTTCACTAATTATTCTTATTGCCCAAACTTCCTTTTAATTACCAATTTTGCCCAACCCTAAACAATAGGTATTAATGTGCACATCTATGTCCATAGGTTCATACATTAATTTTATTCTGATTGTTTATGATTATCCTAAGATTGACTAATATGCGTTTCCACATATATTGGTTTGTATTTCAAGTTATGCTCATTTAATCAATTTTATTTATCTTAAATTAACTTAAATAATCAATTACAGGGTGAGGGTCACTACAACAGTAAGAACGGACTCTGTTATCCATCCTCATGGAATAACATTAGTCAAACAATCCATAACAGCATAACAGCAGCGTCATAATACTGTCACGACCCAAACACAAAGGAAATTCGCGTGGGAATCCCTTAGGTTCAAAACGTGACTCTCACACCGTATCTCAATGGGAGTGGAAAGTAATATAGAGCCAAAACAAATAAATTAATAAAACTTAAAAAAATTACTTTTACTAAAATTAATCAAAATAATCTAAGTCTATTACATCCAAAACAATCGAGTAAGTCACAGCGGAAAATAAATAAAAAAAAATAGCCTATTCTCATGTTTTAAATCAAATCCCTATTAACTAACCTATTACACAAATCTAAATAAATCATCCCTATTACATTTTCTACTAAAATAAGCAAATAAATGATAATCATAACTAATATCTTCATCTTTGTCTTGGTTTCCACCTTAATCACCATGGTTCTACTGCGTACTCACTAAATATCTTGAAATGTTAGCTCAAAAGCGTCAGCTACACTTAGCTCAATAACTAAATCAATTAAACCTTATTTTAGATTGGAATTGGGTCAATGCCACTCTCCAATAATATAACATAGATAAAAACAAAATATATAAGCAATAACATGATAACATGCAATGTTCATGTTGTTTAGAATGTAAATGCAATGAATGATGGTTCAATTATTAATAAATGCAATGCAAGCTCATGCAACAATGAAAGGGGTAATCACCACGTGTGATTCATGCAAATACATATGTTGTGGAATCATGCATGTTGTTTAGAATCGAGTAATCTATGCCCCACACTAGACCAATCAATTACTGAGCAAGATGTCTTAGCGAACCATCCCCCCTATTCGGGCTACTCAAGTAAGATATTCTATGTGCGCATCATAGTTTTAAGGGGCTTCGACCAAGAGGGCACAATTTTCTACTTACTTTAGGTCACAGGTAAGAACCAAGGCGTCCAAAATGGGATCAAAACCTCAGTGAATTATACACTAAGTGAATGCCAATAGAATTTCACTTGGCATCCATTACGTATAATAATACGTTATCGAGATGAAAATAATGGGGTAATATTGGGATGGCCAAATCCCTCAACCTAAATAATCAATCCATCCAGGACTTCCTCACCATAGCATGATATTAGAATCATAACAACACTCAGTTAGATCAGTACCTTCAATTGATGTGAAGGTCTGATGGTATGGTCAAGCACATGACCAGCAACATGGTCAATAATGCAATCAGGCTATGCTGTACATGTGTAGTGATTGTGCACACTAACTAAGCGTACATTCATGTGTACAGTCGTGAAATATCTCTAAGTGATCAATATGAATGTATGAAACATAGTACATGCATCATGGTATTCAAATTAGGTTGAATAGTGTATAGTTATAATAAAATATCTAAATTTATCAAATAATCAATTAAATCACACAATCATGTCATAAAACCATCAAAATTAACATACAATTAATTATCATAACTTAGGAGTCCAATACACATCATGAAAATCATCAAGTACACAAACCTGGGATGTCCGGTAAGCTAACCGGCACACCAGTTGGTCACCGGCTGCCTAGGTGCCTAGGCAGGGGTTCCAAACAGGGTTCACAAGTTGTAAGTCTGACCGGCACCCCGATTCCCACCAGCAGGCTAGGCAGGGACCAAAATCAACACATTTCAGACAAGTTTAGCCACCGGTTGGCCACTGGTGGGCTAGATAGAGACTCCAAACACTTAAGAGGTGTCCGGCAGGCTAACCGGTACACCGGTTGGTCTACCGGATACCACCTGGGTGAACCGGCAGGCTAACCGTCACGCCGGTAAGCTACCGGTTTGCCCAAAAATGGCAAATCATCACGAATTTTACACATAGAGTAATTTTAAGCAAAACCCTTCTTCTAACACATATATTAAAATCATAGTCCGAACCAAACCAAATCAAAATATGAAACAAAACATTAACTTACCTTCACGAAGATGATCACGCATTAAGAAGTTCAATATTTTAATAAAATAACTTGTTCTCGTATTTGAAATAGCGTGCTATGTCATATTCACTGAATATGGCATCTCACCTAGATCCAAATCGAAAATATAGAATAATTGAGTTACTTACCTTGGCTAGTTGTTGGGTTCTTCTTCTTTTTCAATTCAGTTCAAGTTTTGAACTTGATCTTCTTCTCCAAGCTCTTGAAGTTCCAACAGATCCCACACTCTCTCTTAGAATATGATCACACGTCCACCCCTAGTGTTTATATAGTATCCTAGTTGGTTTATGAGTTCTACATAGTTTAGGATTATGTCTTAATTAATAGCCCTTAGATTAGATTAGCTAAATTATAGCCTTTAGATTAAAGTGTTCTAGTTATAGTGTGAGTTAATCATCGGTGTTATCCTACCTTAATCCTAATCAGACTTAAAGTCTTATTACTTTTAATCCTAACCATTGATTTTATATGTTCTAGTCTTAATAGGATTACTTATTTAATCTAGTTCCCTATTGGTTTAGGATTTGTTGTTAATTCTAATCAATCCTAGCCGTTTAATGTAGATTAGATGTTCCTGCGAAATCTCAGCCCTAGATTAATATCCTAGTCTTACTTGAATTAGTCTTTTATTATCTTATCTAATGTTGAATCCTAATACAACTAGTAGGCTTCATTTTGAGGCTATTTGGGACTCCTAATCAAACTCTAAGTAAAGTTTTCTTGAAGGCTTTTATTAAAAACGAAATTAATTCTGATTTATGTTTAAATTGTTAGTTTGGGACTTAAGCCCATTAAGAAAATTAATTAATTAAGGTTCATACTTAATTACTTAAGCCCAATTAAAGTTTATAAGCTCAGTTCCTTTTAATTAAGCCTAAGACAAATCAATTAAGCCCAACACTTAATTAATTAAGCCTTAAACAATATAATATGTTTTGATGTGTGTTTATACAAGGACTATTAAGTTAAGTATAAAGTGATTATATAGGTGTTTTAAAGTTTATTTTATATTTCTGTTAATTTACTGTTATACCCTTATATAAAAAAGAATTTTCTATTTCAATTTTTCGTATTGTTACACTCTATCCTCCTTAAACGAATTTCATCCTCGAAATTAAAGTACCATGGTGTTGTTAATTAATAAGTTTCGAAATACATATATACTTATTTTATTATTAAAGTAGATCGCATTGTTTTAAACTAATAGAGAATTATAATAAAATAGCTTTGTGTATAATAAGAGAATAGTTTTCAGACTTCATTACATACATTATTTATAATTATAATAACAAATTTTATATATAATTATTTTTGGTAAATATATATAATCATAACTCCTTTTTAAAGACTTAAAAGTATTTGGAAAACATCAATTAAGATTCCTTAATGGAATTACTTAAATAATAATTTTATAGCAATACAAATTTCCAAGAAAATCAAACAACGAATAATTGTAATTATTATTATTATTATTATTATTATTATTATTATTATTATTATTATTATTATTATCATTATTATATTTGTTATAAGAAAACAACTTTTTATATAATTCTTTTTGGGAGGTTTTACTTATACTTATAATAAAACTTTTATACAAGCGAGTCTATAATTTAACTATAAACTATTACACAATTATATATCTATATCTATATCTATATATATATATATCTAACGTAGATGTTATCTATAAAACAATCTTAAAATCTATTAAATAAAATTTTATATTTATTAATGATTTATAATTATTCTAATGTTATTTTAATTTATTTAAAGAATATCATAGTATAAATATATTTTTCCAACAAGTATTATTGAAAGATTTAGGGAAAGACTAGTTTGTTATAACTATATTTATTTATATAATTCTGAGAAATTATAGTTGAATTTTAAAAATTGGATGGTATACTTATTGAAAGATAGTTATTACATTTGTGACAAAGTTTTATAAATTCTAGTATAACACTTATAAGGAAATCTTCTTTGAATAGTAACTATTTTAAATTAATATACATGGTTTCTAATTTAATACTCCTAGGATTTATATTAACTATTAATTATTAAACATTAATCTATTAGTACCTTCAATATGTTCTTATTTTGGTTATATATAAATAAATAGAAAATATATAAATACTTTATATTTTTAAGTACATAAGGGAGTTAAGTTTGTAAATTTTAATTATAATATTCTTTTAAAGCTTAATAATTATATTTTTATGAAGTCAAGTTTGTAAATTTATAGCATGTAAATACTTTATAATTTTTAAGTATATAAGGAAGTCAAATTTGTAAATTGATGTGTTATTTTATAACCACTCGCAATAGTACGAATCCTAGTAGGATATGGCCATTTTGAGGGTGTCGAACCTCAAGGACTGAATGGGTTTAATTTGTTAAATTTACCAAATTAAATCGAAATAAAATTAATTAGAAAAAGAAAAGGAATTTTTATGATCTATTCTAAGAATCAAAGTAGACTAAGTAAAAAACTAAAAATCAATTTAAACTAATTTAAAAGGAATTAATCAATCAGGAAAATAGCAGAATATTGATATTCCCTCTAACCCTTTTATTATGGTAATAGCATGAATTCCTAGACATTAATGAACTGTTGAAAACAAACTTGTGTGGCTACAAGCACACACAACATCCCAAAAGGGTATTATGCTAAGAATAAGCATAGCCTAT
>JAUPMG010271446.1:0-19305 GCA_031762675.1 Pachysandra terminalis
TTATTTTATTTGTATGATTTTTATATATTTATTATTCTATTTAAAATGGAGATTAAATGGGTTACTCAGATTAAACAGGTTGATGAAGTGGGATCTGTTTGAGTTTATATTTCTCAACCCGATTATAAAAGGGGATGGTTTGGGCTGAGCATCAGCGTGTTAATACCCAATACTAACCCAACCCAACTCATTCCCAGCTCTAGCTTTAATATACTATTTACAATGAATATCTTCTCTTGAATTTCTATATAGTGTTTCCTGCTTGCCTATGTATAAACATTAAGGAGTCATGGATAATTATGTTCTCAATGGAACCTCAACACGTTTTTATTATGAAATCATGTATGAGTTTTAATTATGTACTGAATTTGGCAAGTTGGTGTGCTTGATGCAGTACCTTGATGAAAACAAGAAGCTGATTTTGGCCATATTGGACAATCAGAACCTTGGAAAACTTGCTGAGTGTGCCCAGTAAGTGATATATTATCTAGAATGTTTCTTTTGTGTTTTTATTTTGATACAATAATAAATGCCAGCACCCTCTGGCCTCTGCATTTCCTTCTATTTTCTTTTCTAGTTTGATGAATATGCATCCAGATTTCTCTTTCAGGATTTATTTATTTATTTTCTTTATCCCTCCCCGTAGTTATCAAAGTTTCCAAGCAAGCCCAAGCCATAGACATCCCTGTCTCCTAGACGATTAGGCACTTACCTGGGCAAGAAATATCTATAGTTATATTATTGAATTCAAAACATAATAGATAAAGTAATATAGTATTAAAATATTAATGATATAATTATAGTATCAATAATAAATTTTAAGTAATAACTCAAAATATTAAATAAGTTAATACTAGTTATGTTAATAATAAACAATGAATTATCTTTAAATTTTAATTATTAATCATCGTTAATATAATTTTATATTCTTTAACTTTAATTAGTATAAAAATAAAGTGTTTAACTATATTATTACTTGTAAGGAATAAGTAATATATTCTTGCTCGTCTAGGCTAGTACTGCCTAGGAAATGCCTAGACCTACACGGCCACCTTGGTGCCTAGGTGAGTGGGTGCCTTAACAACACTAACCAACTCATGTAGTTTCCAGTTCTCACTTGATGCTGTTAAAGTTTCTTTAACTCATAGGAGTGAAACAGCATTTATAAGATAAAAGGACCTTTTTTGAACATTTAGTGGTCATCGTGTTGGTAGCATGTATGAATAAAGCGAAAGTAAACCCGTGAGCTTGGGATTTGTCCTTCTAATTGCAATATCGCTTGTCTAGTCTCTTCCTCAAATTTCCTTTTCTAGCCAGAATGCTTGATCTTGCCGAAGGGCAGGCATTAGCCAAAGAGACCTTCTTTTATACATATTGTGATTGCTATGTTCATAGCTTACATGAAAAACGCAACTAAGTCAATCCTAGGGGCTTTGTTCTTGTCTAGCAAAAATATGGATTGCTTGGTTTCATTCTCCTGAAACTTCCATTCCAGCAAACCACTTGATCATCTAAAGGACAATCTCACTTGGAGTTGTTTCTTTATTGTCATCTTCAAGTACTCACTGAGTAAATCTTGGTGTAGTAATCTTCTAGTTCCTTCTCAGTGAAGCTTGATAATCCAAAAGTATTCCATTAGTAGGCATGGAACTCAAAGCTCGAGGCATACACCTCATGAACATGCAGACTTAATTGAATAAATGACACAATATATTGGTAAAAAGTGCCAATATATTGACTAAAGTGCATGCATGACTAAGTAGTGCAAATGCTGGCCCTCCATCATTGAGATTTTTTTTTTCCTTCTCGCCTGTTTAATATAAAACCACCATGCACCATTGTGTAATAGATATGATGGATAAGTAAATAAGAATGAGACACCAAAATTTCTCACTCCATACTTGAAATCTAATTAGGGAACAATATTTGGGCTCATATAATTGGGTTCAATGCTAGCATCGTTTTGTTGTCATGGATGTAAGATATCTCAAAGCGTGTATGCTTTTCTATGCGGGTATGTGGTTTTAACATTTTCATTTAGTAGATTTATGTGACATATGGGATGATACAGGTACCAAGCCCAACTTCAAAAAAATTTGATGTATCTAGCTGCAATTGCTGATGCCCAACCACAAGCACCAGCTATGAATTCTCAGGTATTAGAAATCTAATGGTGCATGTATGAACCACCTCTCAAGTCTGCACTTGTTACTTAACCGCTTGTCTGTTTGCAGATGCCCCCACATCCTGCAATGCAACAGGGAGGGCATTACATGCAACATCCACAAGCAGCAGTGGCACAGCAGTCAGCTGCATTTGCAGCTAAGGTGCCATTGCAGTATAACTCACAGCAATTACAGGAGCAGCAGCAACAACACCACCAAACCATCCAAGGACACATGGGCATGAGACCTGGAGCTAACAATGGCAGCAGAGGTGGCCTACCATCAAATGTAGGCATAAATGACTTTACGCATGTGGCTGGTGGTGGTGCTTCAAGCAGTTCAATGGACGTTCGAGGTAGCAAACAGGGAATCTCAGAATCTGGTTCTGGTGACATCCAAGGAAGCTAAGCTGCAGACATGGTGATGTCGATGGAGAATCATCATATACTCCGAAACGGCCAGCCAGAGGATGCTAGCTGAGATGGGCTGGATAGCACATGGATAGTTATTGATGCTGATTGTGTAACTGGGTTACTCTAGATTGCTGTTAGTCCTCGGATGATTTTGCTATATGTGAAAGAAGTATGTTTCATGTGCGCACTTATTAAAATACATCTAGATAGATGCATTGCGAGTCGTGATGTGGACGAGAATGTGTCATCAATGCTAAAGTGTGGGGAAAAGAGATACCGACTTTGCTAAAAGGGTCTTGCCTTTGTACTAAAGGGTGTTGTTCTATATTGCAGAATATTTAAGTCAGGCCTCAAGTGATGCCAGTTGCGGAACTTGTTTTTGGGTTCTGGTTCGTATGCTGGCTGCAGCAGTATCACTAGTTGACGTTTGCATCTATAACTGAAGATGTGGATGCAAAATCTTTGTAGAATACCAGCTCAAGCTTTGAGATCCTGCTATTTTGGGCCATCAGACGATCTAGGCTAGTTTGGACTAGCCAACCCCCAGCTAAGTATTTAGACTTGTGGAGCCATTAGGCATAAATAATTGATATAGACTCCGATCGTTTAAAGCTCAGTTTTATTGATTTATATCGAGTATTTATTGCTTTGTTTTTAGTTGGAAGAGGATTTATAGCTTTGAATATATATAATTTTTGACTAATTTCGAAATCCGATTCGTTGATTGATTTTTTTTTTTTTTTTTTTAAATAAGGAATTGGTGATATACTTGGAGTCATATGAGTAAAAACCCAATGACATTTTCATGTCATTTTCAATAGCACCTGCAGCTATATCTTAAAATACCCACCCAACCCAAATCTCCCTCTCTCTCTCGAGTTGAAATTGCCTGCTCTTGAGATGAGGCCAACAATAATAAAGGACAGAAAAGTAAAAGAAAGAAAGAGAAAGACAAAATATATATATATATATATATATATGAAAGAAGAGCAGCAACATCACAACCATCATCAGCATAGAAGGGTCTCCATGTTTTCTGGCAAGAAATTAACCAGGTCCACGGTCTATGTACTCCTCGCTCTATCCTGTCCCTTAGGTTACTTATCTGCCTCAACAAGCTGCACCAAAGAACACTCCTCAGACTTTCAGACCCCAATAAGCAAGGTTAGCATAGAAACTACCACAACCATCAGCACCGCTTCCTCACAGTCCGAACCCGACCACTTCCGTTTCACGACCAGATGCGCCAACCCCGTTCATTCGAAGTTCGTCCAGCAAAAAATTCTCGATCAGGTCTTCAATCATCCGGCCAAAAAGAATCAAAGGCTGGGGCTCAACCGGTGCCGTGTTTGAGAACCTGATTAAAAGAGTAAAGCCCAGAACAATAATTGAGGTGGGTACTTCCTTGGGAGCATCGGCAATCCACATGACCACGATAACATGGGAACGCGGACTCCAGACTCGGATACTCTGCCTGGTTGATTTTCGTGGTTGGCCCAGATTCCGGGACCGTTTCCAGGATATAGGAATGATTAACGGGGATGTGATGCTCCGGTACCAATTCATGCAGAGCGTGATACACATCAACGCGACCAAGTCATTATCCATCCGTTCTCCGGCGGATCGACTCTTGAGAAGCTGTGCGAGCGGGGAGTACTCGGAGACTTGATCGAGGTGGATGCCGGTCATGATTTTCACTCAGCTTGGTCGGACATAAATCGGGCTTAGAAGCTATTGAGACCCGGAGGGATGATGTTCGGCCACGATTACTTCACTGCAGCCGATGATAAAGGAGTTCGCCGAGCAGTAAATCTCTTGGCCCGACTCATAAGTCTCCGAATCAAACTCGATGGTCAGCACTGGGTCATCGACTAGGTGTAGCTCAGATCACCTGAGACTCGCAACTCCCTGTACTTGTAGTATATCAAGTCCAATTCTTCAAAGTGTGTGTATATATATTTTATACAATACTGAATTACTGATTGCTGTGAAGAGAAGAAATGATAATAAACTACAACAGTTTCCACTGTAGTAGTATAATAACAGACAAAACGTAGAATTGGCTTAGGAAGATATGGAAAATATATCAAGCCCATGGTTAATAACCTAAAATGTAGCGAAAGGCATGGATTTCAATCCTTTCTTGAACCACGTACGTCCCAGTTCCCTTCAGCAATGTCTCATCCAAAATCTTGTCCAGTAATTCACCTACTTCCCAAGCAATCCTCAATACTTAAATATATCCTATGCCTCACATATCATGTTTCAATTTTACCATGTTCTAGATTCTGGGACTGAAACATAGTATTTGAGGCAGCAAAAACTGAAAGTAAATGGGGTCAAGTAGAAGCCCATTAAATCATCACGTTTGATATTTGAGCCCAACCAAGGGACACAGACCATTTTCACCAGACAACTCCACCTCTAAAAACAAACATCAACAGCCAGCAAAATTTGTAGGTTGTTTGTATGCATACCAACATACACAGCGACATCATTACGGTGACTATAAAGCTCGACCAATGGGACGTTCCCAGATATCAAAATCCCAAGGTATTGTCAGGCAATATCATCCACCCAAATAAACGATCAACAGAACTTCGACCTGGATCTCCTACAGCAAGCTAAAATGAATATGGACAACAGGTCCAAAACATAGAGAAAAATGTCTTGCAGTCTCACCAAGGACGATATAATCTCAAAAGATTTCAGATGGCTAATAGCTGCTTCGCACAAATAACACGAGCTTTTAAAACATTTCCCTTGTCAAAACCCAAATTGGAGTTAGTTAAATCATTTTCCAGACATAACAACTTTGAGGCAATCTTTTGACCAAGAACAGGCCAGGTACATCAACCAGTTAAAAGTAATTACATCGGGCATGAAATAGATATACCATTTATACATAAATTATGCAATTGCATAATTGAAAGAAATGCTACTTCTTCGGAACCACTACAAAATTAAACAATCAATTGTTAAGAATCAGAATACAAGCTATTACATGCAACGGTGCAGATGAAGCTCTCTATCAATTGAAAATAATATATTCTTTGCAACAAAATGGGATAAATTAACCAGCTTAACATTCCAATTCCAGAATTAAATGGAGATAAGGTTAAAATTATGACCTGTAGAAACACATTCTCCCTCAAATTCTAACCTCCCAAACTTGGCAAAGTGTTCACCTACAAAGCATCTACTTGAAGCACATTGATTTCCACATGGTACTACAAAATGCAACTAAAATCCCTGCAAAATCAAAGAATTTTGAGAAATTATAAGTTCTATGCACTGGCAATGACATAAATGTTATGTGAACAAATTACAAGGGAATTCAAGTGTGACAACAATAATACAGACTACTGGATTACATATAAATAAGTAGAAACTTTTTCAATAAGTTGAATCCATGAAGTCTATAAAGTTTAAATAGAATGGTCAATTAATTTAATAGATTTTATCAGTCATCAGCGTAACATGTTCTCAGGAGATATGAAACGCAGATCGGCAACTTAATTCAATCAATGCTACGATCTTATTAAAAAGATGCGACACAAAGCAGGTAAGGAGCAGATGAGAAGTCTGTGGTCAATTGCTATTTAATACGGAAGACTAAGCAGAAACTCAAGTCCAACCGCTAGTTATAACCAATGTTCGGCAAAAAATTTACCAAGTTCGAATTTCACCAATATTAGAGCCTACCAAACCCCAAATCCTTGAAGCAATGAGTCACTTCCCTCAAGTCTCATATGAACGCAAGTGAGCCTACTAATTATTATATTCCACAACAGAAGGCTAAATATGATTCATACATCTAAGCGAATTAAAACAAAAACATTGAAATAAGATTTCAGTATAACATACTCAGTAATCTTCTTGAGGTCAACGCGGTCAACGCCCATTTGTCCTATCAATGTAAAACACAATAAGTTCAATCAGCTTTGATTCAAAGTCCTAGGGCAATGCAACCATCAGTTCAGACATTAAAAAGAGTTAGGATGCAGTTCTTTTCATTTATAAGAACAAAAGTGCACTACCTTCCCTGCTGTTTTCCTCCAAAATTTGTGCCATGTCTTCCACTATTTGACCCTTTGTTTTGGAAAGAACCTGAAACTGTTCTATTGAGATTCACTCCATTTCCAACTGGATTATGTACAGAAGAATGGCCAGGTCTATTTTCGGATAGCAAGCCATTTAATTCTTGATGATCCTTAGATTTTGTCAAAAAATTTATGTTTGAGAGACCTTGAACTTTATTGAAGCATAAATCATTTGAATGTCGGTTATGCATTGCTGAGAGCTGTGAAGGTTTGTCACGTGTGTTTGCAGGAGGAGCTATTGCATGCTCCATTGAAACAGTCTTCATAGGTTTCAAATCAATGGAGGGAAACTTCTTTAGGCGATGAGTCTGTGCCATGGGAGTTACAGCAACAGAAGTCAACATGGATGAACACGGGGCAGAAGCTGCAGCCGCAACTTTGGCAATAGCTGCAGTAGCTGCTATAATTTCTTGAGCTCCATCTCGAAGTTGAATAAAGTCTTCTTCAATTACAAATAACTGAAATTGCAAAGTGAGTCCCGGGATAAAATGTATACTTAATTAAAAGTTAAAGATTTGATGCTACATGAAGACTTACTTCGGGATGACCAGACACAAAGTCCTCAAGCTTTCCATATTTCTTCTTGTAATCGTGCCAATGAAGAGGTGCAAGCATTTTTCCAAGTCGATTAGGTAGCTGCATTTAACAGTTTGTGAGCTATTAAATCAGATTGAGACGGAAATGAAATGCAAAGCTTGTGAACATAGCCCTGACTCTTAGAGACTCACAGTACAACTAATTCTAATTCGACCACCAGATCCTGCTGGGATTGCACGAACAATGCAAGCCAATAATGATCTTTCATCTAGAAGAGTAGGCTCTGGAATCTTTCCCAGTATCGGCAAGTTTGATGTCTGTATGGCTGAGATGGTTGTTTCAGGCAACATAGCACTACTAATTCTGTTATCAGTGGTCTCACTGATATTTGCAGGATGTACAGTGATAGATGGTGATGTATCACGAGCAGTACTAGGTTGTTTTGTGGTCAAACCATGCACATTCAGTGAATGGTTAGCTGAAGTCACCACACTCTTTCCCTGCACCTGTAGAAATATAAGATCAGTTTAATATTTTCCACACTTACTAGCACGTGTCAAGCTCCCAGCCAACCTTACTGTACCAATCATATAAGATAAAGAGATGCATCACAAATCAAAAAGATACAGAATGTCACAAACCTTGGTTTCAATATTCTGTTCAGACAAGTCCAATCCTAGTGCCTCATGAAATTGAGCAGATATTTCTCGCAAGCTCTGATGCGGCTGTTGGACAACCAAATACTGATTGTCAGTGAATCAAGAACCTTATGTCTGACTTTGGATGGGTCATGAGACCCTTTCTAAGATAATGACAGACCGAAGACATTGAAATTAAAAGTAATACTCCTAATTGTATAACCTGCACTTCCTCACTGGTTGTTGTGAATACAGAACCAGGCTCCTGTCCTTGGCTGATAGGAACATTCATATAGTCTGAATGCATAGCTTGTCCATTCATAGAAAGTTCATAATTATACTGCACATCTGATCTCAACAGGTTCTGTTCAGTTTGGGACGATTGACATTTGTCGTGATTTGAAATAGGTGCACCCTCTGATAAAGCCTAAAGGAAGAGGAAAGAAAAAATAAACCAATTAAACTCCAGCTAATCTTCAAATTTCAAAATATGCGATTCGTATAAGGATTTCAACCATTAATACCTGCTGGTTATGCCAATGTGGGTGGGACGAAATTGAAGGTACTGGCTGCAGATGGCTGACATGAGACTGAGGACCATGCAAATTAGCTGATGTAACAGAATGTGGAACTCCATGTTGATGCATAACGAACGGATGCAGAGCAGTCACCTGTCCAGATGGGAGGTAGGCATCCATACCAAGTAAGGATGACGAGACAACTGGCACTCCAGGGATATGATTGGTCTAATAAGAAAACAGAAAGAGAAAGATTGACTACCATGAACAAGATTATTAGAGGTCAATTATTGGGATCAAAATCAAAACTCAGTTTGTAACATCAACCAAATGGTTTCACTAGTTCTAACATATTGCTCAGTCTCCTGCATTTATCTCCCCAAATTGTGCACCCTTTGTTATGTAATCATCTCCACTTGAGGGTGGTTTGGTAATTTATATAGTTTGTATGATTACCAAAATGGCATCCCTATTAAAACACTGTAGCAACCACATGTCAGCCATACTGGTAGAATGACTTGTGGCACTTAAAAGACTTTCTTTTCATTTACAACAAAATTAAAATAATAATAATAAATAAAAAAAAAACTGCAGAATACAGTACAAAAAAGAATTTCAGAATAGCTGCAACTCACACAGCCATCTGGAGCAACTAGTAATCATATAACATGAGAACAGGATTGCTCCAGAGAGAACGAATGAAACAGTCAAAAATGAAGAAGAAAAGATCAAATTTTAGGACATTGAAGACCTATTTCCAAAATTAAAGGACTGAAGGTTGAAGTGATTTCTTCTCAGGCAATTGAGTTTGTTATCCCAGTCCGGCAACCTCTTCCAAATGTCCATTCAAGCTCGGAGGTGTCATAAGGAAGCACACATGGCATCCGTTCTGTACCCAAACCCTATTAGAAAAGGGGACTCCAACCAAGCGTAGGCTCTATTCCTTTTTGTTGGGATTAGAGAGGCTAAGAAGCTTAACCTCTTTAGATTAATTGTGGAAGGTTAATCATTATTGCGGGTGCCAAAGATATGACATATGGTTCTTCAAAGCTGTTCCACACTCTTGGGCCATTCAGGTCATTGGCATGTAAGAAGGATAACCCATCTTTAGCTTTCTCAGATCAGCCAATCACTGGCAGACATTCTAGCTAAAAGAAGAGTCTATAAAGACTGAGAAAGCCATTTTTTGAAGTATATCTTTGCTCTAGAACCATGTAGGCGTATGTGACTCTAGTGAGCGACTTTAAAAAGGAATAAGAAGGGAGCTGCTGTTAGTATCATCACCCCAATTCAATACCTATCAAATAACACCTAAGTAAGACCTAAAAGACAGTACAAGAAACCTACATGGTTTAACAAAGAAGTAATTGTCATATTATTTCTGAGCAGCTTTACCACAAACACTGCCAATTACAAGGTTATTCCTGAAGGAACCCGCAGCTTCACAAAAGCTTTCATGACAAACACTACAAACAAGCCTACAATTTTCATAATCACTATACCCTATGTCCATGTAATTAATTTATTGCATTCATTTCTTTCCAGCTTCTTTAATAACATGGTCAATGTCATATCATTGCAAATAATATGCCCATTTGATGATTTCCAGATGTTGCCATCGATCTCCTGCAATTGGAAATGCAGATTTGGATTTGGTTTGTAAATGTCAAAAATCGCAGATTTTGAAGTTCACAGATTTAAGATGACATTCCCTCCATGAGTTGGAATAAGTATAAAAAGAAATAAAATCCTTATGGATTTCTGAAATAATACTTTATAAGAGGTCATTTCAAATCCCATGAATTTGAGGTTAAAATCCTTACTTTTAAATCTCAAGGATGTTCCACCCCCCTCCAAATCTGTGAATCCAAATTCACCAAAAAACTTCATGGATGCAAAGTTCCACTCAACTAACAAGAGCATCAGTAGCGTTTTTCTTATATTAAGAAACAAAGCAAGGAGATCAAAAGCCTAGAAAGGTTCACAGATAATGCTAGAATTACGAAAGCACCACTTCTTCAATTTCAAAAAGAAAAACCAATTGATGCGAAGGAACTAGAATTACAAAAGCACCAGACTCTTCTTCAATTTGAAAAGAACAACCAATTGATGTGAAGGAACCCCAGATAGAAACTATCACAAATTACAATAATGGTATACAAAGAATATGTGCTACATCTGTCCAAATATAGAATGTCCTGAAAGCTCGCATGTTATTTCACTCAATCACAAAACATAGAGATCATAACAGAAAAACAGGGCATATTGTATCTTCAAGAGTGAAAATCAAGTGATCAAGCAATTATGCATTTCAATCACAAATCGTTATATTCAAGCATTAGCATACCTATGATTCAATTAGCAATTGAGGAAAAACAATGATAATATACAGAACAAAAAGCAATGATCAATATTAACAATGACCTGCAGTCCTCCATTAGTTGAGCCATTTCCAGTAGAAACAAAAGGTGAAATAGCATCTGCATTCCCATTTGGAACAACTTCAGAGTTGCCACTTAATCTTCCACCTTCATTTACATCAAGTTGGTTCCCCTTATTCTGTACAAAAGGAGTTGCATCCTTTGAATTAGCACGGGACATAAGTGACTCATCACTGTAAGTCCCACTCCTTTCTCCTGCCTCAGCCAACTCCAATTGAAGCCTCTGTATGGTATGCAAATGATGCCTCTCCATTTCTGCAAACTAATATCAATAACATAAACAAGTCAATCCATCATATATAAATCACCATTCAACAGAAAGATAAAACAAGCTTTTAGACACAACCTTAGTACAAGCAAAAAATGAATAAAAATAGCTAAATATAAAATGTAAAAAACACTTATAGGACAAATATTATATTTGCACGAAAGAAAGGAAATAAAGCAAGCCAGAAATGCAGAGAAATGAAAGCAACCTGTCTATGACAACCAAGCCAAAACTGGTTAAATCGTTCTGTGCGTTCATGCAACTCAGCTTGCAATGAGTGGTTTGTAGTTGATTGCAAGGCATCAATTTCCTGAACACGTGCAATCCAAGCTTGGGCATCCCTTAATTGTTCATCCTTATATAAAATAGTTTCATGTGCAACCCTATTCTGAAAGACAGGTCACTGTTAGGTAATGTGCATCCTGAGCCATAGACAATTAAAACAAATATCCTCAAAAACTGACAATGCAAATAAACGAATACAAGACATTTGCAAGGTCAATTAAAAAGAATTACTAAACATTGCCACCTTATGGAAATGCTTTAAGAAAGCCGATAATGTTGATGCGGGATTTGTAAAAGACTCAACATATTAAAAGAACTTCAATAAATAATATAAATGAACCAATACAATCACCCTTCCAGAGAAATAAGTTCAGGGAGTTTGTCTCAGGATAGCCTAAACCGTTGCACAGCCGTTCTATCAAGAGCGTTTCTTCACAAATGTGACCTATGAATAAGACAAAGAGAAGAGACAAAAGGGGGAGGATGTTGAAATAACTGTAAGTCAGTTAGAATGCATATCTCAGAGCAAGAAAACCCCAAATTTCGAATGACCCAAAGTCTATCTCATGCAGTATGAAACTGACTATCCCCTCTCTTTCAGTGTCTTCACTCACTGTTGTCTTCTACCTCTTGAATTTCTCAGAGACTCAACTTCTCTCAGAATTTTCAGATTGTCTTTAATGGAGAATATGTTCTGCTATTTATAGGGAATTTAGCCTATTAGATTAGGATAGATGTGATTCAATCAAGTGTACAGAGAGGTGCTTATAAATATCCCCATGTGTCAGAACATGTCTTGAATGCCACGTGTATTTCAACACGCCTAAGTTATTTCCAGAAAGAGAGGAGTCACTTTGAATTCATAAACTTGCTCTATGATAGGTTGCTTTAGATCTAGAAGAACACGGATTAAATGACACGTGTTGCATACATAAAGATATAAAAGCAACGTTTCAATTCTTGCCGTCATTCCAGATAAGACAAAACCCCTTCAGATAAGTTACAGCAGATATTATAAGTAGCCAGTGTTATTAAAGGCGACTGCCTAGTTGGATAGGCGTTATGGGTGTGTCCCAAGCGACGCCCGCCTAGGCTGATCGTGCTTGGGCAATCGCCTAGTGTCCTAGGCGGTCGCCTAGGCTACTAGGCTGTTGCCTAGTCTCCTAATTAGCCCGTGCGATCGCCTAGGTTGAAAACTTGATTTATTTGCAATTAAAGTTTAATTTGTATTTTATTTCATTAATAATTATATATTAATTATATTTAATTGTTAGCAATTAACATGTTGAATTAGAGAAGGTTAAAAGAGTAAAGTTGAAGACTTAAAAGGTTAAAGAAGGTTAAAGAGTGAAGAAATAAGTTTGCTGGAGAGATTATGCTCAAAACATTGCAGTGGAGATTGGAAGACCTAAGCTCAAATAAGTTAACCCTCTTCTCTCTGGTTCGTTTAGAATCTTCAGACCTTCAAATCAGGTATGTGATTTCTATCTTCCACCTCTCTCTCTCTCTCTCTCTCTCTCTCTCTCTCTCTCTCTCTCTCTCTTCACTCTTGCTCTCGCTATCCATCAACATTGTTTTTTTTTCTGTTTTTTTTCCTTCTCTTGCAACTCTCTCTGTTTTTTTTTTCCTTCTCTTGCAACTCTCTCTCTCTCTCTCTCTCGATTTAGAGTCTCAATCGACCCTTTTTCTGTTTTTTTTTCTTCTCTTGCAACTCTCTCAGTCCCTCTCTCTCGCAACTCTGTTTTTCTGTTTTTGTTTTCTTTTTTTTTTTGTTTTTGTTTTTGTTTTTTTTTCCTGTTTTTTTCTTATGCGCACCGCACCTTCTTGGCTGCCCTGTTCTGTTTTTGTTGTTTGTTTTTTTTCTTCTCTTGCAACTCTCTCTCTCTCTCTCTCAATCGAGAGTTGTCTTCTGTTCTTTTTTTCTTCTCTCAATCCCTGTTTTCTGTTTTCTATCGTTGACAAATTCATGTTATATTAACTGTTATTTCATTGCTTTTTAAAAAAAAAAATGTACCCTAGGCGATGGCCAGGTCTATCGCCTGGGATTGCCTACGCGTTTTGATAACCTAGCTAAGGTTTTATCACGTGCTGCAAGGAATTCATTCCAATCATTTGAAGTAAAGGAGTCTATAGAATGTCACATCCTCTTCTAGACTTCGTTTATCAAGAAAGAACCCATTTTGGCGGCTATCTGCCTTCGAAGGACATCAGAATAACCATATATCACAAGGTGATCAATGTATTCTCGAATTAACCATATAGAGATTTCAGAGTTAGATTTCTCAGCAAGCAACTCGTTTTCATGATCAATAGTCCCTGTAAGGAAGTTATCTAGGCCATTTTGATGTTTAGAGTTTATGTGACCAATTCGAGTGCCTTTGACTTAATGAAATCAAAAATACATATGTCATTCTACAACTTCTTTAAAAGAGACCCCGAAGTACAAATATCTCATTCAGAGATAACTTCTAGGGAATAAAGATATGCCTCTGAAGTACCATCCTTGAGGATTTTATTCAAAGTAGGCTTATATAATATGAAATGTCATTCAAAGTCAACTCATAAGGATAAACAAGAGCGACTCCGAATTCTACTTTGTAATTTGAATGTATTTAAGAGTGTCTTCGAGGAAAACAACCTGTTTTTGTCCGTCGAAGTACTCTTAAGTAAAGTATATAATTTAATCTTGCAAATTCATAACCGTCACTCGAATGCGACATATGAAGAGGCAAAAACGTGACTTCGAAGTATTCCTTTGTAAGGATACTTCAAGATCAATGAATTTGAATCCATAATTGTTACTCGAGGCTAACGTATGGAAGGAATAACATGACTTCGAAATACTCTTAGTGAGGGTACTTTAAAGTTAGTTAATGAAAAGTGTATTTCCATATTTGTCACTCGAAGGGGACCTATGGAGAGGTAATATTATGACTTCGAAGTACTCCTTCGTACATATACTTCAAAGTCAGTGAAATCATCATCCGGAAGTGTTCCTTCGAGATGAAAGAAATGTATACTTCGGGAATCCCTTTAATAAGGATTTCTTTGAAGTTCAACCGAATAAAAGTCTATTTAACCTTTAGTCTTTAAGGGTAACTATCCTTTAACGATTTGACTATAGCAAGGTGGTTAACCTTCAAATTCACCATCTAGAGGTGGTTGGCCTGTGATTTGAACAAATCAGAAGGAAAGATATCTCCTTCGTAGTTCCTACAAGAAAAATGATAATAAATGGTCTTTCGAAGTCTATGGATATAATCTAAATACGACTTCTCTGTTAGGAGGTTCAAATGTACCTTCGAATGCCTCTCTTTATAAGATTTCATTCGAAGTACAGAATGAAGTAACAAGATCACTCGAAGTCAATTGTGGAGAGTGAGAAAGTGCGACTTCGTGTGTTTATTTAAGAATATATATATATATATATATGAAGGGTTCATTTCCTACCACTGCCTTTCGGAATGAGTTATGATTTGACTTGTCAAAAGTTCAAGTCATTAATACTTCGATCATTTCGAAGGTAGCTAGCCAACACCTTTAGATTTTGGACACGTAGAACGGTTCGGTATAATGAACCGTTTTCAGAGGTAGCTTCTTGAAGAAGCTTTACCTTTTTCAGGTGATAAGAACAGTCAAATATCTCTGACGCTTTCAAAAGTCGCTTTTCAAATCAAATTAGCGTACAACCGTCATGACAGCTAGCACATGTAAAGCAAAAGGCGGCAGGTAATTGTTTTAGCAATGATTCAGTGTATGTAGTTACACCTAAAGTCCCATACACACATCCTAAGATGATGCCACGTGTTTGATGGGATTAATTAGGCCTACTGATCACCAATACAAACTACTGTTGCCCCAACCATGCTAAATTACACCGGTCATAAATAAGGCATACAGTTTTTGTAATATGACTAGTAAAAAGTAGACAACTACATGAAGAAAAAATTGCGAAGGATAACATAGTAATAATGGTGAAATCTACAGTTTAAATTTTAATTATATGTACTTCAACCTCCAAACGACTTCTTGCTTTAACTTTTAGAAAAAAAACAGTGAACATACATACATATAAAATACAAACCTGATTCTCTAATTCAAGAAACTGCCTTTCCTTTTCTTGAATATGTTCTCGGTGCTCATGTATTTGTTCAAGATGTTGGGCTCTTTCAGCTTCAGAGTTATCACGCTCTCTTCTGGAAAAGCAAACGCCAAAATAAAATAACTAAAAATGATCCTGACCTCCAAAAATCTTGTAATCTTCTTCCTATTTACATTCTCATACTCAAAAAATAAAAATAAATAAAAAAGGTAGCATCTAACATATTGAGCCAAACTATAGTTAAGTCCATATCCATTAACTATTTATGGAAACAAATTCCTTCTAGCACAAGTGAATGCAAAATTTGAGTGTCTCTTACATTTTGTATAGAGTACAATGCTTAGCAATCAAGAAATAACAAACTCATACGAAAGCATTTTTGAGAATGCTATGATGAACGAGCAGCAATTTTGGGACAAAGTTAGAAATGAGTGATTACTAATTACTATAGCACCTAGTAGCCCCAATATTATCATAAAATAATGGACGGTCAGTTTTGATGGTCTGTCCGTTGGGAAAGCACAGAAAGGCACTAGTTCAAGTTTCTTTACAGAACCAAGGGGCACATTGAAAAGGAAAAGTGTTGCAGCAATCAAAAAATTATTTGCAATCTCAAAAAGGAACAAAGGCTATGGTCCTCGACAAGGAATATGCTTCATACAACCATCTCAAATAGCTGGGATAAGGTTAGCCAATGTTGATAATAGTATATAAATCGCATTCAAATATAGAACATGAGCATAGAATGTAGTTCATAAAGACACCAGCACATACTGGAAGTTTGCCAACTCTTTGTTCTGTTCTCTGAGAAGATCCTCCTTGGCCCAAGCCTGCTCAAATAAAACAAACGTCATGGAATCAACAAATGAATCATTTAAAGAGACTGGAAAACCCAAAAATAGGGACTTAATTGGCAAAATGCTCAACAAACCGCTTCATTGTCAATTTTAATAGCACGAAGCTCACTATCCTTCTCTTCCATCTTTCTTTCCAATTCACGTATGGTCTGTTCTCTTTCTTGCAGTTGCTCCTGTACAAGCAGATAAATCAGTATTTCGGGCAGACCCAAAAAAAAAAAACAGATTTTCTCACCATGTTTTATTGGAATACAAGATTTGAAAGGTACTTCTTGTTAATTCCGAACATGGTTCAAAGTGTTGGTTCTGGTACAAGTTTCAGAACCCTACCAAAACCAATATATATCGGGTATTGGTATGTATTGACTGATACAATGAAGATATAAATCGGGTATTGGTATGTATTGACCGATACAATGAAGATTCAGAGTATTGGTGCTAAGATGTGAACAGGTTTCCGCCAAAACTTGAAACCATGGATCTGAGATTACAACAAGCAAATGCCTCAAGGTTGTTGCAGAATAAACAAGATCATACATGAAATTCATACCAATGAATAAGAAATACCAAATGCACCAATTGAAACGTACAGCCATGAAATTGTTTTTATGAGCAATAGGAAAACATCTAGAAAACTAAATGGAGAAGTGGACTATATAAGCTTATATATATATAAGCAACCCTTCTTCAACACCATGAGATAGATACATAATAATTCAATAACAGCATTAACATGTGGAGAAGCATTTAACTGTGGAGAAGCAGATACTTTACATAAAAATTCAATAACTAGCACAGAAAGAAAACTCGTCAACACAATTAACATGGATAAACATGTACATTGTTGAATCTGATCGAACAGCTAAACCAAACCTGCAGTTCGATAGTAGCATTAACATGTTCTTTAATCTGGGCATCAAATCCATTCTGCATTTCCATTATCTCTGATCTAGCTATGATCTGAGCTCTCAGATCCATTTCCAACTGTTGCAGCTCTTCTCTCTGTCTAACAACGCTATGGAGGGGCGGCTGCAATAGGTCACCACTGTCCAGACTTCCGTCCATTCTGATTGAACAGAAGTCCACATGGACAGGACCTGTACACTGCTGTACCTTGCATAACACACAATCGCCCTCAGATTTGAAAACAGAAGTTTACTCCAATCCAGTACTTAGAAGTAGAACATGATCCTTACCTCGTATATCGTTCTCTCATCGGATGGCCCTAACTTCGATCGCTCAAACTCCTGTCCAACAAAGAATTTCTATAAGGAAAAAAACAGAATAAAAGAAAAGAAAAAAGACGAACCGACAAAACCCTAACTATCTGTACAAGTAGAACAGTGTTACCTCGTTAGTGGTGTTTCGAACTGAATGCTCTGAAACGGCGCGCGATTCCTTCCTAGCAGCCTGAGACGATGACATCACCGTTGACCCACCGCGACCGACGGCGACTCCGGCCGAAGCCTCCATCAGAAACAAAGGCCAGAACCGAAGAATCCTCTACCTCGCTCTCTCTCTCTCTCTCTCTCTCTCTCTCTCCTCTGAAGAGAAAAAACCCTAATCTTCACCAAAAACCTTAGAAACAGAAAATCTACTGTTAAAGCTACTTCAACGAGATCGATGATTCTTGCGAGTTTAAGGGATTAGAATGGAAATACAGAACGTTGACGACAGAGAGAGAAATAGAGGGGAACGAAGACGTCCCGAAAAAGTCAAGTTGGGAAGCTCCCGCTTTTATAGGGCATCAGCCCATTCTACATCATTGATTGGAGTTGGAATCTGAGCCGGATTAAGCAGGTCTGTTTAAGTTGGGCCAGGATCAATTGGACCCGTTTCTAAGTTTACAAGAGGTGCCCAAGGGTCAATCCATCCCAATAGGAGGCCAAGCCTGGCCCTCTCTAAGACATCCTGGATTGTACCTTTTATATATTTTGGGCCTGATTTAAGAGCTAATAATTAAATATGTTTTGTTTGCTTGGTCTCAAAATTTGCGCCCAATGGGCACAGACTGTTTTCTTTTCTTTTTGTTCAAATTAAATACAAGAACGGGTCACATACTGTTAACATAGTGAGCAAGCCTCAAATCTAAATTATTAAGAAAAAGGTTCCATCTGAAAGCTTTGCTAATCTTTTATCAAAAATAATTTTTAATATGATAAAAAAATTTAATAAATTAAAGGTTAATATAATCTTTTAGCTTATTTTAATAAAAGACAGTTAGAATAATATTAACTTGCAATATCACACGTGTTACCCGCTATATAGATTTGAAGAGACTATTGGTTCTCTTGCTTCTAATTCGATTTTTCTGGTGATGCTCCAAACATAAAAAAAATCTTGATGATTATTCCTAGCTACCACTTAAAATAAGATATAATTTTTTGTGGATTTTAAAATTGGTCTATTAATCATACATCAATTCATGTCTTAATTAATCGCAGGCTCACGCCTTCACCTAACGAGTATTACCAGATGATTGATTAGAGGAGGGGACCGAAAGAGGCAAACTTTGAACATATACGTATGCAAATAAAGCACGTGGGAAATTATGGCTAAACATTTTCTTAATCCATAACGTTACATTACTACCTAAGTTCGATAACCATTACGGAATCTTTACGCAAAAGATTAGCATAAATATTAATTAGGTGATGTCGGTGATGACGGGTTTGTAAAATACCGAATGTGTTAGAATGAAGAACTATTATAATAATTCTTTCATAAAAATAGGTATGGAGTCTGTCTCAAGACAGCCTAAATTGTCGCGCAACTGTTTTGCTAAAAGCATTCATTCTCAAACGTTATTTGTGAATAAGACAAAGAAGAAAAGAGAACATTGAAATAACTGAAATGTCAGTTCGAATGCACATCTCAGAACAAGAAAACCTCAAAGAATTCGAATAACTGACTATCATCTTTCTTTCCTCTTAACTTCCTTAAGAATTTTCAGATAAATTCCTCCTTAATTTTAATGG
>JAUPMG010271473.1:17161-65261 GCA_031762675.1 Pachysandra terminalis
CGAGCATCCCCCCTGTTCCCCCCATGTGGCATCTGACGCTTTTTCCTCAGATGCTTTCCCCCCCCCCCCCTTCCCCAGGTCCCTTTGGGTAGCCCTGTTCCTCACCCGTCTAGTTGGACTGAGCTCTTCTCTCACCCTTCCTGTGCTGCTTCTTCTAAGTTGACTTATTACCCTCCCTCGCTGATTGACGGGAACTTGGTTGTTACACCACCCGTTGAGGTAATTGAAACAGGCTGCAAGCACTGGGACAGCTGCCTTATTGGCAGCTTTATTGACCGAAAACTCCCCTTCCAAGTGATCAAGGATTTGGCTCAAAGAGTGTGGGGTAAACGCGGTACCATCGAGGTGACAACCATGGAATCTGGAATATATGTTTTCAAATTTAGTGACATGGATGATAGACAAGCTGTCCTCGAAGGTGCACCATGGCATTTTGGATGTAAACTTCTGGTTATGAAGGAATGGTCCCTAGGTATGACTTTTGAAAAGCTCTTCCTCAATAAGCTCCCCATTTGGGTCAAACTTACCAATGTTCCTTTTGAACTGTGGTCCCCTGAGGGTCTAGCATACCTTGCAAGCTATCTTGGTGTTCCTCTTTTTTTAGATGATGCTACTGCAAAGAAGACTAGACTGAATTTTGCTAGAGTATGCATCGAAATTTCCACTGAATCTGCTTTTCCATCCTTTATTCCCCTAAAATTCCCTAGAAATCATGGTCCAAATGAGGCGGTATATGTTGAGGTCGAATACCCTTGGAAGCCTCAGAACTGCTCCTACTGTCATTGCTTTGGCCACACTCAAAAGAATTGCCCCAGTTCTAAGGTCAAGAAAGTTTGGACCCCCACAGGCAACATTTTTACTCTTGATGAGTTGATCAATGGGACTAACAACCCCCCTCAGGCTCTCACTGAAAACATTAACCTGAATCAGAAAAGGCCAGCTATAGATACCATCGTCGTTGCTGCTCAGACCACCCCTTCAGATGTTTGTAACATCAATGCTGAACTGGAACGTCAACAACCTGAGAGGATTGTTACAAGCATCACCATATCCAACTTGCCTTCCTCAAATAATATCAACAACATGGTAAATGATAACAGGTTTGCTAATTTGGATCTTCTTGAGAAGGAGAACTGCTTGGAAGCCTTGCTACCCAATGAAGATAAAACCTTAGTGGACTTCATTGAAGAAGGGGAATTCACCCCTGAACCCACAGGCTCCTCCTCACCAAAGACAGATTATGCTGCAAAGGAGAAGTCCACTCCCACTACTATTGTAGAACAATCTGATGCAAATCTTAACAAGGGGAAGGAAAAGGTTATTGAAGTTGATCCTCTACTGAGTAAAAGAGCACAAAAAAGAATGAATAAAAGAAATTCTCAGAGTGTGGAAGACAGTGTTGCTGCGGCAACAAGAAGGGCCTCTCGTAAAAAGGGTTAATGATCAAGCTAGCCTGTTGGAATGTGAGAGGTCTAAACAACCCAATAAAATAAAAGGAGGTCTCTTCTCTGATTAACAGTAATGATGTTTGTCTTATGGGTATTGTTGAAACAAAAATTAAAATTCAGAAGGCTGAAAATATTGCTAAGAGGATTGCTCCTAGCTGGTCTTTCAAATACAACTACTGCAATAATGCTAGAGGCAGAGTATGGATTGGCTGGGATACCAAGGCCATTTCTTTTAATGTGCTATTTACTTCTGATCAATGCATTCATGGAATGGTTACTGCCCTTCATAATCAATCACAATTTACTGTTTCTGTCATCTATGGCTCTAATGATAGAAGGGATAGAGAAAAATTGTGGAGAGATCTATCACACCTTAACCCTTCTGGTCCTTGGCTTTTAATGGGGGATTTTAATGTGGTTAGATACACTAGTGAAAAACATGGTGGTAGAGCTATAAACTTATCGGCTGTGAATGATCTTAATGATTGCATTGATTACACAGCTCTCCTTGATCTGAAATAATTTGGTTGTTACTACACTTGGAATGACAGGAGTCACTCAAATGAGAAAATTATGTCTAAGCTAGATCGTGTTCTTGTGAACATGCCTTGGGTCCAAGCTTTCAATTGCTCTGAAGCAAATTTCCTTCCCCCACGAATATCTGATCATTCACCAGCCCTTATCAGACTTTGGGAGGATATTCGAAGAGGTAAACCATCTTTCAAAATTTTCAATCATTGGGTGAAGCACCCTGATTTCCTAAATCTGGTTAGGGACACTTGGCATACCAAAATCTTTGGAATTCCAATGTTCATATTGACTTCGATACTCAAGTTGATCAAAAGAAAACTCAAAGAGTGGTCCAAGAAGGAATTTTCTGATCTTCAAAATAGAATTGTGAAGACCAAAGCTGATCTTGATGCCATTCAAAACTCAATGCTATCCAGTAATCCCAACACCAATCTTGACAAAGAGGATGAGAACAAGCTGTCTCTCTACAGTGCTCTACTTAGAGCTCACGAATCTCAAATTAGGCAAAAGTCTCGTATTGTCTGGCTCAAAGAAGGTGATAATAACACATCCTTCTTCCACAAATCTTTACTAGTGCACAGAGCTCATAATAGAATGTTATGTTTGAATGACTCTAATGGTAACTTACTAAGCACTCCGAACTCTATTGGCAAGCACCTTGAAAACTTTTTCAAGAAGTCCCTCTCTCAAAGGACTGGATTACCTATTCAACCACAATCTGTGGCTGCCCAACACTCCTTTAGTGATATCCATGCTTTTGATCTTGTGATGGAGGTCTCTCTTGAGGAAATAAAGTCAACACTTTTCAGTCTAAATGATGATAAGGCTCCTGGCTCTGATGGCTTTACTCCCCTTTTCTTCAAGGCTACCTGGGAGATTACTGGTAGGGACTTTTGCTCTGCCATAAAGAACTTCTTTAGCTATGGAAAACTCCTAAAAGAGGTAAACCACACTATCCTAACCCTTATCCCTAAATGTGCTAACCCATCTACTGCTGCAGACTACAGGCCCATTTCTTGCTGCACCCTCATCTACAAATGCTTTTCAAAGCTTCTTGCTAATCGGCTCAAGAAGGTTTTGGATCCTATTATTGGCCTACAACAATCAGCCTTTATCCTCGGAAGGTCAATTTAGAATAATGTTCAAATCACTCATGAACTTATGCATAACTACCATCTCTCTGGAGGGACTCCAAGATGTGCCTTCAAGCTGGATCTGATGAAAGCTTATGATAATGTAAGCTGGGATTCTCTCATGTTTATTATGCAAAACTGGAACTTCCCTCTTCAATTTATTAATTGGTTGAAGCAACTAATATGCACCACCTCCTTCTCCATATCTCTTAATGGGAGACTAACTGGTTTTTTTCGTGGGAGTAAGGGTTTGAGACAAGGTGACCCCCTTTCTCCTTACTTATTCACTATTGTCATGGAAAGCCTTAATGCTTTTATGAACTCCAAGACTACTGACCCTCAATTCAGATTCCACCATGCATGTGTTGATTTACAGATTACCAACATATGCTTTGCTGATGATCTCTTCATCTTTTGTCATGGGGATATTATTTCCTCTCAGTTGTGTCTTGATGCCCTCAATGAATTTGCTGCCTTCACTGGCCTCTCCATGAATCAACATAAGAGCAAGGGCTTCTTCTCATCAGTCCAAGAGGATGTTAAAGCCCAAATTTTGAGTTGTTGGGGTATTCAAGAGGGAAATTTACCTGCACAATACCTTGGGTTTCCTCTTATATCATCAAGACTATCACTAAGACATTGTAGCCATCTTATTGAGAGGATCATTAAGAAGACACAAAGCTAGAAATTTAAACACCTGTCCTATGCGGGTAGGCTTCAACTCATAAATTCTGTCCTATTTGACGTACAAGTTTATTGGAGTTCAAATTTCATCCTCCCAAAGAAAGTTATTAATAAGGCCAATCAAATTTGTTGTCGGTTCCTATGGGATGGGGGAGAACACAAAAAAAGAATATGCTCAGTGGCTTGGAAAGAGATTTGTACTCCCAAACAAGAAGGTGGCCTTGGCTTATTTTCCATTGGAGAATGGAACAAATGTGCAATTCTAAGGTTCATTTGGCATATAATCAGCGACAAGAACTCTTTGTGGGTCAAGTGGATTCATTCATTTTATATTAGGGAGAAAAATTTATGGGCCCTAAAAATACCCAACAGATGCTCGTGGGCATGGAGGAAAATATTACAATCTAGAATAGCTGCTCTCAAACTTATAACTTACAAGCTTGGTAATAGCAACAACACTTGGTTCTGGTGGGACCTATGGCATCCAATGAGCCCCCTCATTCAGCATGTTACTCCTCGGATGATCTACAACTCAAATCTGAGCTTATCTGATAGAGTTAGTAAGTTCATCATTAACTTGGGTTGGTCCTACACTCAGATTTTCTGCCTTATCTGGAATAATCTTCCAGGTTTAGACAATGTTGATTCAAATGATACAGTGCATTGGATCCCTTCTATGAAGAACCAATTTAGTTTGAAAGAGACTTGGTCTGCAATAAGAAGCAGCAAAGCTACTCTTCCTTGGCACAGACTCATCTGGTTCAAAGGCAACATCCCGAAACACAGCTTTATAAGCTGACGTGCTATCAAGAATGGTCTTCTTACTCAAGAAAAGCTGATGCGATGGGGTGTCATCCCCCAAGTGAACTGCTGTTTTTGCAACGCTGCTACAGAAAATATTCAACACTTGTTCTTCAATTGCCCGTATTCAGGTTGGATTTGGAATCTGAACTTGATTGGTGTACTACAAATTTCACGGGGAATACTCAATTGGATTACTTAAAGAAGCTTAGTTTTAATGCGACAGTCTATTGTATCTGGCTTGAAAGAAACAGAAGAGTGTTCAAGAATGAATGCAACCCTCATGAGCACACCCTAAAACTGATCATCAAGGAAGTGAAAATGGCTGCCATACACAAAGGAAATATCCACAACCACTCTTCCGTTAATATGGGAAACTGGTTTTAGTTTTGATCTTCTTGTTTTCGGCCAATGTTGAGGCTTTCTTGCTATTTCAGCATCTAATTTTACGTCTTTTGGGTAATCTGCAGCTGTAGATTATCTTGTGTAGCTTTTCTTTTCCATCCTTTAATACAAACTTTCTCTCCGTACAAAAAAAAAACATTAATGAAAAAATTATTAGGACAAAATTAACCAACACAAGGATACTATAACGCCACTTCATATGCAATGTGGTTAAGAAATTTTATCCCAAGGCTTCACAACTATCTTTAGGCTACTGAGAATTGTCTATTATAATTCCATTGTAGTTTTCTTATCCAAGAAAAACAAAAATTCAAGTGTCTCAACACACATTGACATAAAATATCTTGTTGTTGGATAGAAGATACGAGATCATATAGCGTCTACAAAACGTATCAACACAAAGCTGATGATTGCAAATATTCTATTACTAAACATTGGCACCAAAGGTTTAAAAAGAACTTGTAGTTGAGATTGGTATCACTACTTCAATTATATGATTGTTTAAGGATATTTTGAATTGCACTTTTGACACTATAAATTCTCATAATTGTAAATTATTTTCCTTTCAATTTTTTATTTCCAATTTTGTACACATATGATTAGAATTATGATAGCAAGAACCGGTTGTCAATATAGTGACCTTTATAAGTATATTTAATTTTATAACCTAAAATCTCCTTCAAAAAGATTTGGTTGAATATCTAATGATGTGGTACATGAAAGGGAATATATCATACTAATATTTTACAATGGTCATGATCCACATTACTACTTTATTCAATCATCTTACAAATTAAGTTAATTAGGATTTGACAATTTAGTTAGACATTTATAAGTATATTGAATTTTATAACCTAAAATCTCCTTCAAAAAGACGGTTGAATTTCTAATGATGTCGTACAATATGAAGCATGTTACGGATAAGAGTCCATAGTCAAATGGACTCCTATCCACATGTGCCTACGTGCACAAGTTTTTAAAATTCAAATGTTGTTACTACTTTGTTACTACTTGTTTTGTAATCTGTAGAATATAATATATACAACAGAAAGTCATCTCTCTCCCCAAGTTAAGGAGAACAAAAATTTTCATTCTCTACATGGTATCAGAGCTATCAAGACTCACGTCAAACATCATGGAATCGTCATCATCAACAAATGCTACAAACAATGAAATGGTATTTGGAAATACCACTCTATCAATTGGTAATATTCATCTCTTCATCTCCTTAAAATTAGATAGGACTAATTACCTATTATGGAAGTCTCAATTTCTTCCAGTTCTCGACTGTATGATCTTATGGGCATACTAACTGGGGAAGAGGTCTGCCCTCCCAAAAATTTGGTTAGGGAAAAAGGAACATACACCTATCTAAATCCGGCTTACACAACCTGTCAAAAGAAGGAACAACTATTATTTAGTTGGATTATATCCTTTTTGAGCGATACTGTTCTCACTCATGTCGTTGGCCTGAAAAATGCCAAAGACGTCTGGGTAACTCTTGAGAATATGCTTCATCTCACTCAAGATCTCGTATCATGCAACTGAGGTTGCAGCTACAAACACTCCAGAAAGGATCGATGAGTATGTAAGATTATATGCAAAAAGCCAAAGGAATAGCAGATAGCCTCTCTGCAGCAGCTTAACCTGTATCTGACGAGGATCTAATCCTCTATGTTCTTGCTGGTTTGGGTATAGAATATGAGTCATTCGTTACTTCAATAACTACTCGTTCTGACTTTGTCTCTATAGATGTTTTACATGATCTTTTATTTAATCAGGAAATCAGACTTGCTCAACAACATTCCACATCTCTTGATCAAAGTGGAATCACTGCACAAGCAGCAGTAAGAGGACATCACACTTCCTGTGGAGGTGGACGGACATCCCGCTCACAACCAAACTTTAATCGAAGAGGAAGAGGACGTGGTCGTGGACGTTCTACGTATCAAGGCAATGATCGTCAAACCACACAACAATTCTTCTCCACAACCTCACGAGTTGTTTGTCAGATTTGCAACCGTCCAGGTCACTTAACAATAAATTGCTACAGTCGTTATGACCATGCTCAACAGTAAGAACAACCGACTACACTCTGCCATGATAGAAAATCAATCCAACGATTTTTCCTGGTACCCTGACTCAGGTGCCACAAACCATATTACCTCTGATCTCAACAATCTGTCAATTCGATCTGAATACAGTGGCCATGCTCAACAGGAAGAACAACCGACTGCACTTGCTGCCATGATAGAAAATCAATCCAACGATTTTGCCTAGTACCTTGGCTCAGGTGCCACAAACCATATTATCTCTGATCTCAACAATCTGTCAATTCAATCTGAATATAATGGCCTAGATCAAGCTCATCTGGTAGATTTTTTATGAATGACATTCTTCATGTGCCTGATATTAGCAAAAATCTGATATCGGTTAGACAGTTCACAACTGATAATGATGTTACAGTTGAATTTAATGACTCTTCTTGCTTGATAAAGGATCGCAGAATGGGGAAGGTTTTACTTCGAGGAAAAGTTAAAGACGGTCTATACCGACTCCCTTCTCATAACCCATCAAAGGTTAACTCAAAGTCTGCACTTATTGGAGAAAGGGTTTCATCAGATATCTGGCATCAACGGCTTGGTCATCCTGCATCCCGCACAGTGAATCATGTTTTATCTGCTAATAAATTGTCGAATGTCAAGAGTAAGACTTTGTCTAATTTTTGTTCAGCTTGTCAGTTAGGCAAAAGTCAAGAGTTGCATTTTTCTTCATCTTTTTCTATGTCATCTGGTCCATTGGACTTACTATACTCAAATGTTTGGGGTCCTGCTCCGGTTTTGTCAAATAATGGAAGCAGATATTATATCCACTTTCTTGATGACTATAGTAAATTCACCTAGCTCTTTCCTATCTCTTGCAAATTTGATGTTTTGAAATTTTTTATTAATTTCAAGACTCATGTCGAGAAGTATTTTGGTCATTCAATCAAAGCACTGCAATCTGATTGGGGTGGAGAATTTCAATCATTAAATAAATATTTATCTGCACAAGGAATTTCTCATCGGGTCTCTTGTCCTCATACACATGAGCAGAACGGTTTAGCAGAAAGAAAACACCGTCATATTATTGAGACAGATCTTACCCTTCTTGCTCATGCCTCCATGCCTCTCAAATTCTGGGTTTACTCATTTCATACGGCCATATATCTGATTAACCGTCTTCCTTCTCATACTATTGGAAATATATGACTCCTTTTGAGAAATTATTTGGACATAAAGAGGACTATAAATTCCTTAAGGTTTTTGGTTGTGCCTGTTCCCCGTATCTACTGCCATATAATTCACATAAATTTTAGTTTAGATCTACTAAATGTGTTTTTATTGGCTACAGTAACAGTCATCGAGGCTATAGGTGCTTGGATCCTTCATCCAATCGGATAGTTATTTCTCGGCATGTTATCTTCAATGAGTAGGAATTTCCCTATATCTCACTACAATAGTCAAAATGCAAGGATAATTATTCCAACACCTCCTTAATTTTTCCATCTGATATTATGCAAAACTGGACGTGTGTTACATCCTCTCTGGGTCGTGTAAATCTCTCATTCCCTGGTTCATTGGATTTTCCTAAATCACCTCAAAATTCAAGTTCATATTTGCCACATGTGCACTCAAATTTGGCTACTACTGTGAAATCATCATGTGGGCCATCATTATCTGCAATTTTGAGCAACAAGGAATTACACGTCCAAGGAGTTTGTTGGACTTTCCTAAATCACCTCAAAATTCAAATTCAAATTTGCCACATGTGCACTTATCTCCTAGTTTTGAGCAATAAGGAACTACACGTCCAAGGGGCTAATCCCCTAATTTTTTGCAACAGAGTTTATCTCCAACAAGGTCTCCTTCAACAATCAATTGACTAAAGGGCCTACTTCCTGATATTGTGCAACAAAATCCTACTTCCTCTCCATGAAGGACCTACGTTCGGTGCAACAGAGCTCCTAATCAGAAGGACTTTATCTTATATGCTAGATCTACTGAAGAATCTCCTTCAAATATACTATCTTTGCCACATGGGCAACATGACAACTCGTTGAAGGATCCTATGTTATCTAGTGATATGGTTGTAGAATCTCATTCAAATATTTTATCCTTGCCACATGGGGCAGGATAATTGCTCGTTGAGGGATCTCTACCTCCTCAAAATTAGCAATTCCAAATATATCAGCAATTGCCAATCATTCAAATTTAAATAATTTATCTTTGCCATGTGGGCAAGATAACTGCACGGTTGGTAATTCCAGTTCCTCCAAATCAGCAACTTTTGATCACGTTTCCACTTTGAATGAGTCGTGTGATCTACAAGGAATCAAGTTGGTCGTTGATCTCAACCCCTCTTAAGATTCAAATTCAAATTAAATCCCTATTTTATCTCATCCTATGGTCACTCGTACCAGATATGATACACGTAAGACAAAGACCTTCACTGCCACTCATTATCCTCTTCCCACTGCTCTAATTTCAACCTTATCTCATGAGGTTTCTGAACCAACATGTCTGGCTGTCAATGATTCTAACAAGAGGAAGGCCATGGATTTGGAATACAATGCTCTATTATCTGATGGCACTTGGACACTTGTCCCACTTTCTTCTCACATGAATATAGTGGGTTGTAAATGGATTTTTAAAATTAAAAGAAAATCCAATTGTGGCATTGATCGATACAAAGCACGTCTAGTTGCAAAGGGGTTTCATCAAGAACCTGGATTAGACTATGGAGAGACATTCAACCCTGTGGTCAAACCTGTTACTATTTGTACTGTTTTCTCCATTGCAGTTGCCCAAAAATGTGATATTCAGCAACTCGATGTTTCAAATGCATTCTTACATGGTTCTTTACAAGAAGATGTGTTCATGTACCAGCCACCCGATTTTGTTAATCAAAGTCATCCTACCTATGTCTGTAAGTTAAGGGAGGCTCTATATGGACTTAAACAAGCTCCACAGGCATTTTTCCAACGACTCAGCAGGTTTCTTATTGAATTGGGATTCAAAGGATTTAAAGCTGATTCTTCACTTTTTATTCTTCAACATCGAAGAATCACTGTGTATATTTTGGTGTATGTGTATGATATTCTCGTAACAAGAAATAATCCAACATTTATTTCTTGTCTTCTCCAGTCACGTGGACTAGAATTTGCACTGAGAGACCTTGGATCACTCTCATACTTTCTTGGAATTGAAGCTCACAAAACAACTTCCAGTCTTTTTCTCTCACAAACCAAATACATCCTTGATTTGTTGAAACCCACCAATATGACTGGTGCGAAACCATGTGTTACACCAATGGCTGCTGGTCATCCTATATCCAAGTTTGATGGTGTAAGCTTGACGGACCCACACGAATACCCAAGTGTTGTGAGGGCTTTATAATCTCTCTCTTTTACGAGACTGGGGGTTTTTCGGATAAGAGTCCATAGTCAAATGGACTCCTATCCACATGTGCCTACGAGCACAAGTTTTTGAAATTCAAATATTGTAACTACTTTGTTCCCACTTGTTTTATAATTTGTAGAACATAATATATACAACAGAAAGTCATCTCTCTTCTCAAGTTAAGGAGAACATAATTCTTCATTCTCTACAAAAGAGAATATATCATACTAATATTTTTCGATGGTCATGATCCACATTACTAGTTTATTCAATCATCGTGCAAAGTTAATCAGTATTAAGGATGTATGGAATATTTTTCATAAGTAGCCACTTGTCGGTATTTTTCATTGTTAAATCCAAGAAGATTTTTTTGGGAAACTTTAGCTTAAAAAATAAAAGAAAATTGAAATAGTCATAGGTCAAGTGGAAGAATGTTGAAATTCTTTATTGACCTTAATGACCTCATTAAGTTTTCTTGGAATTTCATAAAGTGATTCACTACCACACAAGGTAATCACAAGAGTTCTCAAGGGTCTTTTGAATTTTCCAAATTCAATATAAAGAACCAAACCATACATAAGAATATTTAACCTTGGTTTAATGGAGGAAGATGAAGAGTCCCATTATTAAAGAGGGTTCCTTGATGGAAGGAATTGATAAAGCTATATAAAGGTCTCTTGATCCTTCTCTCCACTCATATGACATAATATTGGAGTGCGGATCCTCTGTGATGAACATGCCCTTTGATGGGCGTGTGATGAGAGACAGACCCGAGGGCAAAATGATAATTTTTCCCTCAAAAAGCATGTCAGGTGAGGGTAAAATTACCATTTTTTCCTCGGGTCTGTCTCTCATCACACGCCGATCACAAGGCGTGTTCATCACAGAGGATCCACGTCCATAATATTGTGACATCCCACTACTAAACCAAGTACAATGGTGAGTGAGGAGAGAGACAAAACAAGGCATACCATTTGTCTATAGGTGAATGCTGCTAGAAACCTGAAGTAAAAGAACCTTCATTTTGTTTACAAGACATATCTCTTTAAGTTATTGTGTCATCTTATTTATCTTTTTAGTTTATTGTTTCATAGCTAAGTTCCCAGTCCATTTATATTTGAACATTTATGGTTTTCATTCCAATATATAGCAAGGACTAGAGGCAAATTTCTCTAACATACCTCAGGTGGGCTAATGATCTCTGTGACTGTATCACCTAAAGAAGCAACAGCTAAGATCAAGAACCCTTCAGGTCTGTCAACTGTTGTAAACCCATAAATAGCAGCTTCTGCAGCAGCATCGGAAAACACGATTGCTTTGCCAAACTGTAAATCAGAAATGCATTGAAAGTTAACAATTAAGATAAATAATTGTCACTCTAGGATCCAGTCAAAGTATTTCAAACTATATGTTTGCTTCTGTGTTAATAATACCATATAACCGATCATTGGTAGAGAACATATTGCAGGCAAGAACCCTTTATGCAAGTGCCTCCAGTTTTGAGCTTTGAATGCCTTATATAGACAACAAAAAAAGGTGGAATTGTTAACCTCAATTGACAATCAAAAGTACACAGTGCACGTCGGAGATCTTACCACACCACAGGAGGACCTTGTTGGCCAACTTTTTATTTCATCGTAATAGAAAGTGTTAGATTCAACAGCGAAGATGTTATCAACGAAGACTCCATAACTCTGCAAATATATAGATAATTAGGCATCCAATATGAACTTGATGCCAGTAGAGCCCACAACAAGAATGCAATGCAGTAGATTCTCTTGTTGAGATATGAGAACAAGAGTGATAACCTTGCACATAAGGGACATCCTTACTCTGTTTCCAATATTACAGGTTCATATGTTTTCTTCAGGTAATTCATAATCATCTTATAGTTGTCGGACTCTTTCTCCACCGGTTGAATCGAGCAGTCCAATTTCTTGTATCGATCAAATAATAGGTCATCAACGGTAGAGCCAGTCAAGTCTCCTATAAGTTTTGAAGCCAATATTATGTCCCGGACAGTCTCAAGAGCAGCTGCCCCCTGCATGTTCCAACCAGAATTCCATGTTAACTATAAGCGAGATTCAAATCATGCCCACAGGAGATCAGAGCTTCTGTGTCTCTTACATGATCTGCAAGTTCTTGATAATTCATGAAGATGAAAGGCCTGGTGGAGGGCATCAATGTAAACCATCTCTGGCTAAAATCCACCCATACAGAATGTGCTTTCTGCCCTAACTGCTTGATTAATTTTACTCTTTCCACAAGTTGGAGGAGTAACTCCTCACCTGAAGGAAATAAATTGTAAATATTCTAGAGTACAAAGACTAGATGTTGTTATGGAAAACTTTACTTGCATCTTTTCAAATGAATATCAGAGAGCACCCCTAAAGGCAGATCTGGTGAGTCGAACCCCATTTCCATCATAGCATATCTGCAACCAAGGTGTAGGACTTCGGGAACCATAAGAAAAAAAGAAGCTAAATAAACCGCAATAGAGCTAGACAGACACCTACTTGTAAATCTCTTGACTGCATAGACTCTTCATTAAATTTACAACCAGTGGTTCAATTTTGGAGTGGGTAGCTGCAATCCCAAGCCGTCGTAGAGCAAGTCCCCCATACCAAACATCAACTCCATCATCCTGTGCGAATGCAAAGAAACAATTACAAGATTAAGCTCTCATATCCAAACTTCTCACTCAACCATGTATTAGACCCTAGTTTTTAATCTATGTACATGACAAGCAAATAAGGTTTACCTAAATAGTACACACACATGAACATCTATGAAAGAACATCAAAGTACATACATACATAATTAAATACTTGACGTATGGCCACACACTGTGAACTATATATTGCTAAAGGATGAGATATTGTACCATATCAATAGGATAGAATTTCTTGTGTTTCTTCATTAACTTCTTTTCTCTGATGGCACAAATTCAGTACCAGTAAGTTCCTCATAGAGATGTGCAAACTCTTTTACAGCGTTCTCAATATCATTGTATTCCTCCAGTTTCTCCTCCACTCTCACAACATCACCAATTTTACCCTTCTTATAATACAGGTGCAGGCGGTTCCCCGGTAACATGATCAATTGCATGATACAACAACTGCACCAAATGTAGTGATCATAACTAATTTCATGATACAATAGCTGCACCAAATATAATGATCATTCATCTAATCATAAGCAAAGTTTCGGAAGGTAAAAAAATAAAAAATTGTAGGATTCAACCATGCCAAAATTTAGGAACAGAAATAAAGTTGGCTGTATTACTGATTCACTTGTCGTCCTTGATCGCAAATGGAAAATGCACAATTGAACAAGATCCCATCCCTCTCAAAGATCTTTCCCCCTTGTTCTTGCAACTTGGTGTCCTTGTAGACACTTCGCTTGCCGTAAAGTTTAAGCTGCAAATCACAATGCTATCTATATTTATTAAAATAATAATAATAACTACATCTCAAGTTCTAGGACTTCTTGAATATCAAGCAGCAAATACCTCTGTCGAAAAGGTCTTCATTTCCTCCTCCCCTGGATCTTGCTTATCCCATGAAATCTCCTTTCCATCTATCAAAAAATCATTCCCAACATCATACGCATCCAGAGATTGATGTCCTTGTTTCTCAATGCTATCACCCAACCAAGCCTCCCTCACCACAGGTATGCCCTTCTTCCTGCAAAAAAGTGCTTTTCTCCTTATGAAGTGATGAAAAATTCTAGGCAAGCATTTTTAATTCGGCGAGCAATGGAAACAAACCTAGTGATAACTTACAGTTAACAGGATGTCAAGATGTGAACTAAGTAACATACTACCCAGAAACAAGACGTTATAAAACAATCTTACTTTACAGGTAAAAATAAATCTTTCTGCTAGATAAAGATCTAAGTTAAGAAAACGAAATTACTGATGATTAACTAGGATAGTTAAACTCGAAAGTTTTGACTACTAACATTACTTCCACCAATTTGGATGAACCAGCGCGTTGCCATTCAGCAGGAGATACAACTAGACAATTTATACCTACAAAGGCAAGTCATAACAATGTCCGAGGATAACAATTGTAAGCCACCAACAATGACACTAAAAGGACTAAAAAGGGTACAAAACCACTATCAACACTTAGGACACAAGGATTCATATCATTTAAATACAAATTTTACCAGGAACTGCATTGGCAACCTGTCCTCCATGCTTTTCGATCTCTCCCTTCCAATAATGCTACATATATCATTAACTACATTTAGTCAACTTGCAAGAAGGGAAAATAATCAATCACCATCATTTCAAATAACTTCAGTACAACATACTTGTGTTCGATAAAGACTTTCAAACAGTGAAATTGTCATAGCATTGAAAGGCTTGTCTGGGGGGTTTAATGAGCTTATCGTCTTGTGGGGACAACTTCTTGCTTCCTGGTGAATCTTGATCAACTATAAAAACAAAGATGAAATAATCATAAAAATTACAAGCACTTAGGAATATTATAGTAGTGAAGCCAGATGGTTCTAAGACACTGATCAAGTAACAAAGGTAAAGAGAATGAATTAAATGAATTCACATTTACCTCTGAAACATTCAATTCACAGTCATCGACCCAAGCCGGAAACTTGGTTTGCTTCTTACTCCTCTGAGGGTTCATTGTACTATAGGTACAAGAAGACCATTCACTGTAAAATCCTTTGCACGAATAGTTGCTTTCTTTGCACTCTAGATGGGCACCGCAAACTGGGCATCTGTGTATTGACCCATAAAACAACATGTCTTGGCTGTTCGAAAAAGAAAATGCAATTTAGTATATATATCAAAAGCATATACATGACCTCAACTTACATTGCATGGACACTTTCTCGTCTATATATGCGTGTGTATGTGTTTATTTTGTTTTTTACATAGCTTGTCATCTCCATGAATCCAAATTTCTTTGACTTGTCGATACTGTGTCAACACTCATACAGGAACAAATGTGTTGCTCGTTAACAAGCAATAATCGTAAAAGCATATCAAAATATGCATACAGATATTCATATATGATTCGATGTAGTGCCTACACCCACGGGAGAGACGAAGTTTCACTATGTTACAGAATGAATTTGGGTTACAACTTGAATCTCCTATCCGGTATATGAAAAGTCCCCAATATAAGCTTACCATACCGCAGGGGGAGAAACCCCCACACCCCCACCTAGGACCTTCAAATCCCTCCCCCTTGGATCTAAAGATTAGTGTGACTAACTCTTTCTGATACGAGCCACTATCTCTAACAATCTCCACCTTTGCAAATATTCAGCCACATTGAAGATATCATAACCTCAAACTTCCACCTTAAACCAATACGGTTAAGGATACACCTATTTTTCAGGATTGAGAGACATTGATCACGTCCAAGCAATACTTGTACTTGTCTGTAGGAATAGGCTTTTTTAACATATCAGCTGCATTCCTTGAAGTGTAAACTTTCTCAAGTATTACTTCACCTGTAGTAACCAGCTCCCTTATCTTATGAAACCTCACATCTATATGCTTTGTTCTTGCATGGTATACATGATGATTTATCAAGTAAATGGTACTCTGACTATCACAATGAAACTGAACTCGCATTTTGTTTTATCCCAGGCTCCTTTACTAGCCCCTTTATACACAATGCTTCTTTTGTTGTCTCAGTCATTCAACTTCAATTGTAGATAATGCTACAATATTAAACTAAACCCTATACTATTCTATGAAGTTTCATCATACCACGCTATTAGTATCAAATTCTACAGATATTGTTGCAGCAACTCCACCTACAACTGTAGTCCCTATCAGCTTGTAGATATTTTATGCAAACTTCCGACCCTTTATCATCACCATAGCACCCTTGGTTACCTTCATAGCTCCACCTTCTATTTTATATCTACGTCCATTAGAGTCCAAAGTACCCAATGAAATTAAATTCTTCTTTTAAATCTGGAACATTCCTCACATCACCCAACATCCTTACAACACCATCAAATATTGTAATTTTAATTATGACTTGTTAGAGATAGTGGGTGGCTAATTTTCACTATTCTCTAGATCCAAGGGGGAGCGACCTGAGGGTCCCATGGGACGGAGCGAAGCATCATGGGGAGAGGTCCCTTTCCCAGCCACGAGGAGGGAATTTTGTAAAAAAGAAAAAGAAAATAATTCAAGTTTTTTAAAGGGAGGTTTTCCCTCCCTTTTGAGAGCTGCAGTCTTCTTCTTCCTCCCTCCATGGCACACCCCTCTCTGACTTCTCCCTTTTTCTACAAAATCTCTCTCACTCTCTCTTTCCCTCCCTCCCTCTCTCTCTCCCGTAGAACCCAACCCATAATTTTTTCTAGGTTTCCATTTCTTCCCAATGACTATTTCTTCTGAATTATCTTGGCTGCTCAGCAGCCATCTTCTTCCATCCTCCAACGCCCACCCCTCTTGTTCTCTTCTCTATCTTTTTGTAACCCCTTCTCCACCTCTGAATCAGCCTGCATCTCTCTCTCTCTCTCTCTCTCTCTCTCTCTCTCTCTCTCTCTCTCTCTCTCTCTCTCGATCTCTCTCGAATTTATTGTAGGTTAACCACTGTCCCTTCCCATGTTTTCCTGCATCTAAGGGAATCCACCTTCCCAAACCTTTTCCGATGCTGGAACTCAGAGCAGTAGGAATGACATCGGAGAACCCAACGGCTGTTGCAATTCTCAAGCTTTAGCCTACCAGGAAGTTTAAATCTTGAAGAATTGCATTTTTGGGGAGGGCAGCAGACCCCCCTGCTACAGGTATTGGATATTTCTATGTATTTTATTTTATTTTATTTTTTATTTTTGAATTTTTAAATCAATAGGTACTGTACCGTGTCTTCTATGACCTTTGTTTATTAACACTTTTACAGAGATATCTCCTGAGATCCATTTTGCATGAGACCATATTCATTAGAAACCAAACTCAAATGGGGTTTTAGTAGAATTAGTCTCAGGTCCGTATCTATCTTGGTTGAATTACTATGGATTTTTGCCGTTTGATGTTCTGTACTTTAAAACCATGTAATATGCTAGCTTTCCATTTTCCAAAAATACCTAGGCATTGATTTTTTTACTTCATATGTTTATGGGATGTAACCCACAATGTTTATAATCATAGAAAAAATTTAGTTCTCAAAACCACCATACCAATTGGTTCAGTTAAATCAATATTTCAAGCCTATTTAGGATTTACAGCAACTGAACATTGTGTTTAAAATTATGAATAAAATAGTTAGGTATTTTTTTTTTTTTTTTTGTGATATGAAACATTTTATGTGTATTGTAACATGAGTCTAGGAGTTTATGTAAATTTCTCAAAATCTTCTGAAATTGTTTTAATTTTTGTAAGATGTTCGAAAACGTTTTGCCAGTTACTGGGCTCAGGTTTTATTTTGCAAAGTTTTTGGTTATTTTAAGATTTTAAGGGATTTTAGTCTTATTTATTTTTTAGTTTCTTTTATTTGACATGTTCTAGGTTATGCATATTAGATGTATAAATTTTAGTATTTTAGGATTATTTCTATTTTTTTATTATGTTATCTTTTTATTATTTTATTGATGGTTTTAGTAATTTTCTAGATTTATTAGGGTTTTTCTAAATTTGAACCGGGTAATTAGTTGAACGAGGGAGAGCGGGTGCCTAACAGCTTTCCACTCTCTTAACTAAACCTCCTAACCTGACTCTGGTTAGATCATTACCATTAATTTATTTTTTGGTCTATTTTGGACTTAATTGACACATAATAGGTGACCATTCACACCTTAATCCAATGAATGGTGGCGACTCCATATTTATCCGATCGATCTATGGTTCAATTGACCCAGGGGTGATCACAGTTGGCAACTCTGTTGGGGAGTTGTGGGTTTGAGCCATAGTTCACCTTTATTTGACCAATTTAGATTTTCTAGGATTTTAGGGTATTATTTTTTTTTTTCAATGGATTATATTTTTGAATTCATCATGACATATGGTTTTTGTGGTTCGCTTATATAGTATGGTTCTATTGGCTTGATTTCATATTATGCCTTGGTTTATTTGCACTAACATTGGCAGGGCTTGATTTAGTCTAATTTAATGGTCCAATTCAATTTATTATGTGATTTGATTGAATGGCTTGTAGTGGATGGGTTGATGGTTGAACCCATGGAAATATAGGATTTGACTTGCTTTATTTTAGTAATTAAATTGTGTGGTTTGGCATGCATTATGGTTTGTTGGATTAGCTTGCACATACACACATTCATAGCCCATTTGCATAAAACTACCCCAAACCTAGTGAAATTAAACCCTGGTATGTGTATAGTCGGCACACCAAGATCACTATCTTGGAAAGCGGGGCTGATAGTACCCACCCGACCGTCTTTACAGCTCCATGGTTCGGAAACCTGTGAAACCACCTATTGAACTACATATAGATGAATGAATTGTTAGGCTACTTTACGCCAATCTATTTTCATGCATATATGGAGTCCATCCAGATAGGACCCATAGTCCAAGCCCATGTCCATGTTTTTGAGTCCCTTAGTTTGGGTCCCCTAGTTGGCTCCATTAGGCAAGCCTACCCTTATGGTCCAGGGTCCATGACCCAGTTCATGCATAAAGAGTCCATACCCTTGGGTTCATGACCTATATTTCACCTAGGATGGGTGCCCACCCACATCTTGTTTTCCAAGGATTCACCTGAAGGACCCATTTGAGCCCATGAACCCAGAAGAAGGTCTAGATCCAAATGAAGATCCATGGAGCGCAAGGAATGAGATTTAGACCAAGGATTTCTTTTCAGGCCCATTTGGCCCAAGTTGCCTGGTTTGTAATAATACAGGATGGTTTGGATTTGTGATTGAATTCTTATTTCTATTGCGATATGCTAACTGGGAGGAATCACGTCCATACATTGTCAAGTCATGTCTAGAGTCATATCCATTCAGGTCATGTCTAGAGTCATATCCATGTGGGTAGACCCATTAGGATACATACATATGCATCTCTATATCAAACAAGGTTGGCCTAAGGATGGAAGCCCAAATGGTAAGATATGTCATGTATGGTCCATATGGACCTAGGCATTGTTCATGGATCCATACTATTCAATTGATCATTCCATGCCCATGGACCCACATCAAGATCCATACGCATTCATCTTCATCTTACCAAATGAAACCTAAGAGAACCAAGGCCCATGTAAGTCCATGTGGTCTGGTAAGCCACATAGGACTCACATGGGCCTAAACCCAACCATGGGTCCATAACATTTGAAGAATCATTAATCACCCATAGATTTAAAATGGGTTCTCATTCAAGATCATTTACGGTCATCCACATGCATGTTCATACACGAGATCCATGGATTTTTCTTGCATACTCATGACACAGACTCCTAGTTGCCTCCTAGTTGTACAAGTATAGCATCTTCTCATTCATATCATTCAAGCACACGTGTGCATGTAGGGATTCATGCATGATCGTGACACATGCAAAATCCTATACGGATCATACATGGGTTAAGGCCATGGTGACCGAACCTAAGCCTACATGAGACAAATTAACTTGGGTCCTATTGGGGTTTGAGCCCAATTGACCCATATCCATTTAACCCATGGAAAGTCATATAGCATGTATCATTTCATAATTATGCATGTAAATGGGTCATTACCAAGAACCTCACCCCATTTTGGACAGGTCAAGGTTTCATCTCATGGTTTTGGAGTCAATCCAATTTTTCTCATATTTTCTAGAGATTTGGCCAATGGGATCATTCATAGAATCCTTGTGTATTCTCTTGAAATGGAGTTAGGAGAATCAACTAAATCATTTTTGAAAACCTGCTTTCTCTCTTAGGAGTTGACTTGCCACTTAGAGGAATCAATGATTTCAAATCCATGGTTTGGGTCATTTGTGAATCCTTCCTTATTTGGTAACTTCAACTTGTGACTTTGGTCATTCGTGAACCCTTGTAATTTAAGCTCATAATTAGGGTCATTCGTGAACCCTCATCTTGTGACTAAAGTGATATTCGGATTCCAGATCTATGAAAGGCTAAAGGGCATTTATACACCTATATGACCTTGTTCACCCCATGTCCAAGCATGTCAAAGACCGAGGCAACTCATTTAATGGTTGTACATTCTTGATAACCTAAGCATATAAGAAGTTGTTTCTTGTGTGACACATCTTGGGAATAAATAGGGAAATTAAAATCATGATTTCATACATTTGTGAATCCACCCTTTGGAAAGATCTTACATCACTCACCTTCCATGGGAAGTGCGGTTTACTAGCCACCTTAGAGAAGGTCATAAATAATTTATTTTGACTCTTTTTGGAGAGCTTCGCATTTTGGCTGCCTAAAAGTAAGATTGTTGCCTCTTCTGGAAGAGCTTGCTTTTTGGCCGCCTAGAAATAGGATTTTTTTAATTTTGCCTCTCTTGGGAGAGCTTCTCCTTTTGACCACCCAAAAGTTGGCTTGTTGCCTCTTCTAGGAGAGCTCTCCTTTTGGCCTCCTAGAAGTAGGATCTTTTTATTTTGCCTCTTTTTGGAGAGCTTCCCCTTTTGGCCACCCAAAGTAGGATTGTTGCCTCTTCTAGGAAGTGCAGTTCGCTATCCCCCCAAAGGTAGGATTTTATTCTTTCGGGAAGTGCAGTTCGCCAACCCCTTGAAAGAAGTCACATTAAATGATTCATGTTGTCTCTTTTAGGAAGTGCAGTTCGCTAGCCCCCAGAAGTAGGATGCTATTCTTTCAGGAAGTGCGGTTCACCAGCCCCTCGAAAGAAGTTGCATAAATTATTCAATATTGCCTCTTCTGGGAAGTGCAGTTCCAAGCCCTCCAGAGGTAGGATTTGATTCTTTCGAGAAATTCGGCTCGCCAGTCCTTCGAAAGAAGTTGCATAATTCATCATATTTGCATTCACCTTCCTAAGGAAGTGTAGTTCACTAGCCCCCTAGAGAAGTACATAATTCATTCATGTGTCCTCTTATGGGAAGTGCACTTCGCTAGTCCCCCCAGAGGTAGGATTTTATTCTTTTGGGAAGTGCGGTTCGCTAGCCCCTCAAAAGAAGTTGCATTGCATTCATCTTCCTAAGTGTGGTTCACTAACCCCCTAGAGAAGTTCATAATTCATTCATGTTGCCTCTTCTGGGAAGTGTAGTTCGTTAGCCCTCCAAAGGTAGGATTTTATTCTTCCAGGAAGTGCGGTTTGTCATCCTTTCAAAAAATGTTGCATAATTCATCATGTTGCATTCACCTTCCTAGGGAAGTGCAATTTGCTAGCCTAAATAATTTCATAATTCATCATCATCATATATTATACATGTTGCATCCTTTCGGCAAGTAAGGTTCGCTAGCTCCCCGAAATTCATTCATATTACATTCACCCCCTTAGGGAATTCATGTCACGCCATATTATCATGCATATGCATTAGTTCTACTCCTAATACCTTTGTGCAGGACTCCTTGTCTACTCATAATGAGGTAAGAAGCCACTTCAATAAAGAGAATATTGCGGCAAAGGAATCACACCTAACCTCGACCGTAACAAAAGAAGAATGAAGTCGTATCCTCCTTTCCTAAGGTTTTGCTTTTCGGGACTTCTGACCTTGGGAAAGATATCTTTAAGAAGGCCCCCCAACCCCAAAAAAACAAAAATAAAAAAAAAATTAAGAGGAAGAAAAAAAAATCTTTGGTGTTTTCAATTTCCCTTTGATACTTTGTTTCAATAAAAAAAAAAACAAATCTCATGTTTTCAATTTTCTAATAGTATTTTGTTCAATAAAGAATTTTTGTGTTTTCATATCACATCAATATCCTCCTCATAATTCAAACACATTTTCTAGTGAAACATCTTGACTAATAATACTCAGTCAAACATCAGAAAAATGGAATATGTGAACTCAAGGACTAAAAGTGACCCTTAAAAGTGAAAATCAAATGTTATACCGTCTTCAAGACGAAGGGGAGATTGATGTAAAGTCGCTAACTGGCCTTATCAAAATGTGCTTCGGTCGGATATCAACTTTATTGCTTGATCATTATGTCAGATGGAAGTCAGGGTTAACAAAAGCCAAGGAGTATCAGAATCTTAACTATGACAATTTCATTTTTGATTCATGCCAATGGAGTATCCCTCATATCAGTTCTGTTATAGGGACAATCGCATTAGAGTCATGAGGTAGGAATTTGCAACAAGAGAACGAGTCTTAATTTTTCAAAGTGGTGATTCTATCTTATTACACTAGGAAGATCCTATGGAAGATTTAGATTGTCCCATGAATGGTTGTACATCATCAATCAGTTATTGTCCAATGTTCTTTGCATTCTTTAGATAGAGATAGAGATTTTTCCTGAACTTATTAAACCGGATCTTGGAAGGACATATTTTGCTTAAACTAAATATTACTCTAAAATGATGAGAGATCATCTTTCTTTGGAACCGTTAATTATTAAAATCCCCAGTCAAACCCTTTCAGCCTTGTATTTTCTTTCTTTAACCCAAACCGGGATTAGCCACCACAAACTAGGGTAAGGGTTAGAAGTCAAATCAAAGGGGAAATAATTGAAAATTCATAGTGGAAAAATAAATGTTTACTACTTAAAAAATGAAAAACAAAAGAAGAGAAATTGATTGAAAACCAAAGAAAAATGAAAAGCAAGTGAGAGGGATAAGAGGAAAAAGGAAAAAAGAATCAAATCCTTCAAAATTTTGGAAATGAAATCTGAAATATATTTACAAATGGGACTAATGACAACTCGAAGTTGATAAAGAGAGAATCGGTTAGGGAGAAAAAACCCGGTTAACCCATTCTAACAAAAGATTTATGTTAAGCTTTATATCATTTTTTAACCCTAAGCTTAGACTTCTTTCCGTCCTACCTTTAAGTCCTCTTTAATCGTGGTGATATTTAGTGGAGGCAATGTCTGAATCTGGTATTAATTGTTGATGATGGAATGTATGGTTTGAAGTGGCATAGTCATTTGAAAAGGCACTACAAGCAGAATAACTACTCATGGAGAATCAAATGTTACAGGTAAGACGAAAAAATCTGCAGGATCATCAAGATATGAAAAAAGATGTAGATGGCATTTATAAAACCCATGAGAAACATCTGAAGAAAAATGGTAAAAAAAAAGAGAAAAAAAAGGAAAAACTAGAGAAAAGAAAGAAAAAAATAGAAGAAAAAAAAACTACCACTTGTGAATAATCCTTGGTGGCGTAAGTCAGGTATTTCTGAAAAGTAGTAGATCATCATTTCAATTCATCCCCGGTGGAATGAGTGAATCGGTCAAGCAGAATCACACACTTTGTTATCAGTGGCATCACTAGTTTACAAGTAGCTTGGTTCCTTATTCTCTCTAGCAGTTTTAATTCGACCAGGTTAGACATTTTATCAAATTCCCAGGACTCAAGAGGATTACAATAACTTTGATAATCATTGGGGTGAGCTTAAATGACTTTGACCAATGGAAGAATTTTTGCTATATTTGACCGTCGTATTTGATCCTTGGTATTCATCTGGTAAAAATTATCTTGATCATATCGCTAGGAAAAAAAAACTTTCAAATTTTTTTTGAACTCTTTTATGCCCTTTCATTTTCTATTTAAATGTGTCTTTGCTTTTGTCTTCCTCCCTCTTGCAAGATATCACAGGTTGTAGAATGAGATGAGGATGGAATACGAGCACATGAATCCCAATGGAGTGGCAAAGAGATTGCCGTATCCTTGGCGGGACATGCTGAAAAGAAGTCATCAATCTATCCCCAACAAAGTGCAAGCCAAGAAAGGAAAAGCCATATCTCCAAAAGAAACTTGAAGCAGATAAAACAAGAAATGAAGTTGAAGAAATGAAAGCACAGATTTCATGTGTAAGTAACGGTCATGGTCAAAAGCATTTCAGTCTCCTCTAGATCTTGTCTCATAAATAGACTGTCTCAAATAGTAATGCGATAATAATCGAATGAGGTTGCGACTTGTACAACCCTTTAAAGCAGTCAAATGAAAATCAGACTTGACTCAGTAAGTCGTGGTCTTCACCTATCTTCAAGTTCATGGACTGAATTTTGCTTAAGTCGAATTTATCTTTCATATGTTGAACTTCCGCAAAAATTTATTCACCACCAAACCTTTGAACTCTAGACAAAGAATAAGGCCTAGAAAACTGAACCCCTTTTGTAGTCTGGGTAGAGGCTTAGTCCATAAATTGGTTGATTCTTTTACTTTGACCCCTTGGAAGTGTTGGATAGTTTCAAAGTACTTTTTATGTTTTGTGTGTTGAAAGACTTGTGAAATATCTTGTCCCACATTGGTTAGCTACAAGAAAAGATGAGACTTTATATAAAGGAAACTCCCTTTTGCTTATGTGTTTAAAAGGAAAGGGAATGATATAGTGCATAGCACTTGGGTGATGCTGCTTCGCACCACCGCGCACGCACACATGTCCACAAGGGCGCTTGTGGGCACTTTGTAGGCACATTTAACATGCAGTGTTGCGAGGAGCGTAGGAGCCTTTTCTTTTAAAGTGTGGTCCACCCGGTTGGACCGGGTTAATTGGTTGTTCGGGTTCATATTCTGATAAAGGTTCGGTCGTTCTGGGTCGAGTTGATCTTGCGATCGGACACACCCGATCGATCCAAGAAATTTGGACCGTCAGATGGCATGTCTGATCGTATACACATGATCGGGACCATCCGATCAGGTTGCACCTGATTAGAGAGGTGTCAACCGAACAGGTGCCTTTACATGGATGAAATCATGGCTGTAGGATCTTAGTTGCACCTTATGGATGATGAATGAAAGGGTGCGTGCCCTTTCAGATTAGATCCAGACTGTTGGATCTAGATCATACTTATTGGTGAGAAGACACATGTGAGTCTATAAATAGATTGCTGATCCAGACCATTGAGGCATCCAATTTCGACCCAAGTCATATGGTTGTGTGAGACAGATTCATCAAGACTTTCAATAGTGTTTGGCATCATCAGTCCCTATACAGAGTGTCCTGTTGTGATCGAACAGTGCACATCCGAGAATCACAACGATCTGATCAGAGGCTTCATTGTATCCTGAAGCATTTTCTATCTAACCCCTTAGTGCATTTACGATCAGATCGAAGGGGGAGAAACTTTTCTAAAAGAAAGCGAGCCGATCGTGCCTTGAAGCTTATTGATCAATGGTGAAGATTAATTTTTTACCCTTCATACTTCTGATCTTTCATATTTTTCCAACAGGAAGTTCAACATGTGAAGATTGATTTGATTCAAGTAAAATCTTTTCGTGAACCGTGTAAATTGGGCTTGTCTTTTTTTTCTTTGTCATTCATCGCTCGCGACTAACAAAGAAAGACAGTTGTAGACACCCGAATTTGCACTCGAGCAGTTCTTTTGGATCCTTGCAGCTTCTAGTAGCTTGAGCTTGAGTATTTTTATCTCCCAATCATCTCTGAATCCTTCCTTAATCATATTGCTAATCTCCCCTAACAATTCCAACAAATCATGTAACATGACCAAAACACCCCTGATAGGCCCCACATGATCCATCTTCAGTTCTGAATTCAGTTTTAATCTCAAATTTAGATTCTTGAGCTAAAGTTCTCTCCGATGAATATAATCTTGAATTGATCCGAAGTTCATCGAAAACAATGATGGTTTTACCCCTAATACGGTCGGTTAGTTCAAATACGTTGTGCCTAACAACTAGGGAGATGACTTTATTTTAATCAACCCCTTTCTTTTGTAAGTACCTGATGAAGATGAAGACAAAAATAGTTGATGAATCAAGCCACATAGCACATAACCTTCTAGAGTTGCTAGGGTTTAAGGGAAAAACCTTAGAATAGTACGAATAAAAGAGAGTTTCTCAATCAACTTTCATAAAATTGTCTAATAATATTCTCTCTATAATATCTTCCCTATTTATAAGAAAATCCCAACTTATAAGAAACCCTGAAGTGCTAAAAATAACCCTAAAATAAATAAGTAAACAAAAGGTGCTAAAACAGGTAAAAACACTTTAGAGGCCGTTTTGAGGGTCTAAACTACTTCAAAAGACTGAAAACATCTCACATCATGGTATAATGGTGAGTCTTGTAGCACTCGTCATTAGCTTTCCAACGGCGTATTATGGACCTAGTTCTGACACCTGAGCCCAAACTTATGCCCGTTTGGAGCCACGGTGCATCTTGTTTCGATCTAGCGCTTCTAAGTAAGCATCCGCGGTCACCGCTACTACATTAGTACCCCTTTACTACTAACCTGGCCTTTAACTTCTCTGCTTCCTTTTCCAATATTACTTCCTTTTTGTTGAACAACCATTTGCACCCTAGTGCCTCTTTCCCTTTGAAAGTTCCATCAAATCATAAGTTTTATTCTTGTGGAATGACTCAATTTCTTCCATCATGACCTCCATCCATCTACTTTTCTTATGACAATTGATTGCATCTTGATAAGTAGAAGGATCCTCGTTGCTAGTAATAAGTGAAAAAGAAACAATGTCATCAATTGGGGCCTATCTAAGGCTATGCTATGAATATCCTGATCACTAATGTTAGATGTTTCTTCTAGCTGAACTTCATTCTCTTTATCTGAATCATCTAGTTCCACTTGCACCACTGATTGTTTTCTGCTACTTTCTTGTACCTGATGTTTCTCATCTTCCTTAAACGATAAGTTTGGAATCCTCATTAAACACTACATCTCTACTAATCACCACCTATTGTGCTTTTGGATCCCAAAGCTTGTATCCCTTCACCCTTACCCAAGAAAAATGCACTTTTTTTTATTTTGGGTAAAGCTTTGATCTTTCTTCCGTAGGTATATAAACATAAGCAGAACACCATAATACTCTTATCATGGAGTAATCTATTTATCTTTCTATCCATACCTCTTATGCAACCATCCCATCAAGTGGTGCTCTAGATGATCTATTAATGATGTAGCATGCCACATTTAATGCCTCAACCCAAAAACTCTTAGGCAACCCAACATTCAATCTCAGGCACAATGCTCTTTCTGCAATAGTTATGTTCATCCTCTCAGCCACACCATTCTGTTAAGGATTCTTTCGGACTGTGAAGTATCTTTTGATGCCATGATCCTCACAAAATTTCAGAAAAGTCTCTGACTTATCCTTCATAAAGTAAACCCAAACCTTCCTGGAGTAATCATTAATAAAACTCACAAAGGAGTGAGACCCACCTCTTGATTGAACTCTCACTAGTCTTAGACATCTGAATGTATGTAGTTAAGATTGCCTTAACTCTTGTGTAGCTAACTCAAACTGAACCCTACACTATTTTATAAGAATACAATATCTGCATAAATTTAGTTTACATGATTTAACCCCCTTCAATAGATTTCTTCTATGAAGTTCCATGATGCCAGGCTCACCCATATGCTCCAGTCTCATATGCCATAAGAGTATCATCAGTACTAGATTTTGCAGATATTGTGGCAACAATTCCACCTACAATTATAGTCCTTATTAGCTTGTAGATATTTCATGCAAAGAACCCTTAGTTACCTTCATAACTCCACCTTCTGTTTTATATCTACATCCATTAGAGTCCAAGGTACCCAATGAAATTAAATTTTTCTTTAGATTTAGAGCATGCTTCACATCACCCAACATCCTTACAACATCATCAAACATTGTAATTTTAATTATGACTATTCCAATGATCTTACATGAAGCATCATTATCCATTAGAACATTACTACAATTTACTTACATGTAAATGTCAAACCAGTCCTTGTGTGAGCACATGTGATAAGAGAGTCCAAAATCTAGGATCCATGAATTTGTAAAGCAATCAAAACCTGATAAAACTGAAAGCGTATCACCATCACCATAATCTGAGCCATCTTCTACTACATTTGCAATGTTTGAGGATTTCTCTTGCTTTTTCTCTTACTTTTTCTTCTACTTTGGACAGTCCCTCTTCATATGTCCCTTCTCATGACATTTAAAGCACTCTACATCCTTGTTCGTCCCCCTTGATTTTGATTTAGAGTTCTTCTTATCCGATCGATCATTCTCTTTCTTTTTTCCACAATCCTAATTACCCTTTGCTACCAGAGCTTCAGCTTGAGGATTCTCGTTGTTCTGTTTCTTTTGATTATATGATAGAAGTGTTGTTGTAACTTTCTTTGTTTTTAGAGTTTCCTTCCTGCCAAAGTAGGTTGTAACTAGGTGTTTGTAAGAAACCGAAAGAGAGATTAGAAGGATTAGTGCCTTGTCTTCCTCATCAAGCGTCAAGAGATCACTAGTCATTTGATTGAATATATTTATATGTTGTGTCAAATCAGCACCTTTCGTTATCTTAAGATCATATAGCTTTTGCTTAAGATACATTTTGTTCGTTAGAGAGTTGGACATATGTCAACTCTCCAATTTTGCCTACATCCCTCTAGGAGATTCTTCATCGATGACATGATACATCACATCATCTATAAGAAAAAGACGAATGGTACTCGCTACCTTCGACTCTAGTTTTTCCCATTCATTAGTTATCTTTTCTGGCTTATATTTTCCATACAAAACTTCACCAAACCCCACTACACCAACAGATCCTTCACCCTTTTCTACCAAAGCCCGAAATTCCATGTTCCATCAAATTTTTCTAGATCGTACTTGGCATTCGAAGTATCCACCATTATTGCTATAATCAACTCATGCTCTGACACCAATTATTGTTCGTTAACAAGCAATAATTGTAAAAACAGAAAACAAAGATCAAAATATGCACATCGATATACGTGATTATGCGTAGTGCCTACATCCACGGAAGAGAAAAAGTTTTCACTATGTCACATAATGAATTAGGGTTACAACTTGTATCTCCTACCTAGTATATAAAAATCCTCAATATACTACCCAGTTTATAAAAATCCTCAATATATCCTTAACGTACCACTGGATGCAAAGCCTCTTGCACCCCCCAAATCTGGTGCCCTTCAGGTCCCTCCCCTTAAAATCTAGAGATTAGTGTAACTAACTCTTTTTTATGTGAGTCACTATCTCTAGCAATATGCAACATAAATGTGTGTTTGTGCATGTGTACCTAAGTGCACAGTGTCCACATAGATGAACACGCATTCACATCATTGAAGCAAAATGCAGCAATTTAGAGTTCCCTGTAACCAAATTATAATTAGCTAACCATCGAGGGACCACGGCATCATCAGAACCCCAAGTATCCTGATCATTGGCTTCCAGTATATCCCGCATTTGTTGGATGGAGAGGTACTTTTTGGTTTTCTTGCAGAACCTGTGGAACTCGGAGGCGACCTCCGTGGGAGACTTGTCATTTTCATGGCCGTGGTCATTATCAGACTTTGCCTCCTTCGGCTTCTGCTCTGCTTCATGTCCCTTGGTCTCTACCTTGTGCTTCTTTGTTTCATGAACCTTCATAAACCAATACAAATAATATTAGCAAGTTTCTTCACAAACTGATCTATACAAAACTCTTTAGTTATTGATAACTATGTAGATTAGAACAACACCAACATCCCACCAAAAACAAAAAAAAAAAAAAAGATTAGAACAACACCAACACACCCCAAACAAAAACAGAAAATATATTGGATGTCATTCAAATAAAAGAGTTAAGAGAAGGCAGGGAGCTTTATTATAATTTAACTTATCCTTCTTTTTTTTACTTCTTCCTTCTTGTGCAAGCAAGAAAAAGAGCCATGCGAGTTCATCACAGGGCTACATCGTCTGGAGCACGGGGCTGGTCTAGAGGATGGAGCGCTTGTATTCCGCAATGATTTGCTTGTATCCTGCATGAAGCGCTTGTATCCATTGATGAAGCGTTTGTATCCAAGATACAAGCGAATCATTGCAGGATAAAAGCAAATCATCGCTGTCCAGCCTCTGTACCAGCTTTCGTGGACCAAACGATGTAACGCCGTTCATCACTGGATTTCCTCATCACCGGAGAACACAGATTGAATACCCAAATACGTTCCTCAAGTCTTGTGTCCTTATCCTTCACAGAAGAACACAAAAAAAAGGAAATTCATTTGAGTAGAAGCCATAAGGAACTAGAACTAACCATCTCTTCTGCTCTTTCTGTCTTTACAATACTTCTTGACAAGAAAGAAAAACCTGCGGTCAAATTTTCTTCGAAACAAAGCACAACACAGAGAAACAGATGTGAAACTGAAAACAAACTATATCCAATGCTCCAAGCCGACACGTACGTGCTTTTCTTCCCAGGAAATAAATATCCTGTCTTCTCCTTAACAAAACACATGTTCTTGGTACACAAAATATTAGACGCTTGTCCGACTGTGGTGTATCGAGTCTAAGCTAATGCCAAGTAGGGTGTAAACGAGCCGAGCCGACCGAGCTTTACCAAGTTCGGCTGGGGCTCGTAAAATCTGGACAAAGCTCGGGTTCAGTTCAAGCTATGTAAAAAATTTTGGATTCAGTCTCGCTATTTTTTCAGGGCTCAGGCTCGGCTCGTAGACGGTTCAAAACGGTTTACATCTCAGCTTTCCAAAGCTTTTAAAACGAGGGAAGAGAGAGTCTGTATTATCTTCCCAACGAAGCCAAAAGAGATGGATTTTGAGTCTTCTGATCTCAGAGGGGAGAGATTCGCTCTCCTCTTACCAATCAAGCTTGGAATCCCTCAATAAATCCCAACTAATCTCACTCGATGATTTCTACCGACACCATCTCCCTCTCCTCATTCGCCAAAGAAACCCTAATTCTTACATCACCAAACCAGAGCTCTTCAAGCTCATGCAATGGAAGCTTACCAAAGGAAAATGGAGGTATAATTCTTACAACAATCTTTTTTTTTTAATTGAATTTCATCTCTCTTATGCTCTATTGTTATCAAAAGGGATTTCTTCATTTCAGGCCTCGTCTCTTGGATTTCGTTTCGTCGGTGGACAAAACACTAGTTCAATCTGAAGAGTCAATTAACTTAAATTAATTAGGATTCTTTTAATTATTTTGATTTAAGCAAGTTATTAATTAATTTTATATTTAATAATTAATATTAAATATATATATATATATATATATATATATATATATATGATACTTATGATAAATAAATTTATATATGATATATAAGATTGAGCCTAACTTTAATCGAGTCAAGTCTACTTAAGCTCAGTTCAGACTCGTTAAAATAATAGGCACTTTTTTGAGCTCAGGTTCAGGCTCAGTTAACGAGCCTAAATATTGAACTCAAGTTCGGCTTGCGCGAACTGAGCCCATGCAAGAGCAACAACCCTAATGCCAAGTCGGTTATTTTAAATCATTATCGAATGTCATTTCATTGTAAACTCTTAATATGCAAAGTAAAATAAAATACTGTTGTTATTCCTTCAAAATTTGACCAAGAGCAAGACGAGTCGGGATACTCTGTGGGGAACACATTGTGGTGTTCATGTGTGGTAGAGACAACACCGGGGCTAAATGGAATTTTCGCCTCTGGATGTTGACCTCGAGGTGTGAAAATATCATTTTGCCCCCGGGGTTGTCTCTACTCCACAGGAACACCACAAGGTGTTCTCCCACAGAGGATCCGCCCTCGAGCAAGACACGATGAAACAAGTGTACGCAACTTAACGAGAGCATATCATGTGCAGGTGAATTTGTGGTGCGGGCGAGTGCGAACGACATTCTATTGGCCCACGTCACACAACCACGTGTACAAGAAAAAAATATATATTTTAGATTATTTTTTCTATCTTTCATATGTGCGGATGGCAGGTGGCGAGGGCGGATCCTTTATGATGAAACACTCATGTAATGGGTGTGTGATGTGAAACAAAGGTGATGCCGTCGTGGGTGTTTCCCGCGAGTGGCCAATAGAGTGCCACCAGCACTCACCCACACCACAATACCAACCGCACATAATCCACTGCTCATCTTAACATGCAAAGTAAAAGTAAGATTATAATGGAAATGCGCCTTTTTCTGTTTAATGAAACATGCAAAATGGCGCCGACAAGGGAGAAAATTTCAATTAGAGACTGACGTATTTGTCTTGAGCATGGAAACTGGAACATCAGTTAAAACATGTATGGATGCTTGCCACATATCTATCCAAACGTATCTTGGTTGTCTACTACTTTGAATGTGATAAGCATGCATGTGCTAGTCAGCTAGATGTGTGGAGCACATTCGCACACGCTCGAACCAATATTTCAGCTTCAACGCTTCAATGATTTGCTCCCAAAAGAGATCTTGCAAAGCTCGAACACAAAAAAAGGGGGAAGGAGGGTAGTTTGGTCTAATCATCAGCTTTAGTTGGTGGGGAAACAAGACTGTTTGTGCCACAAGGAAGAATGGTCTTGCGAATCCAAACCATCCATTTGACACTGGGTTCACCCCATGATTTAGTCTGTAAATAATATTTTAGTTAATTATCAGCTTTAGTTGGTGGGGGAAACAAGACTCTTTGTGCCACAAGGAAGAATGGTCTTGCCAATCCAAACCATCTATTTGACACTGGGTTCACCCCATGAACTAGTTTGTAAATAATATTTTAGTTAGTAGTACATGCATATTACGTTTTATCACAAGTAGCCGTGCCTATAAAGTTTTTTAATGTTTCTTTAGTTTTCTTAAACCAAAAGACGTTAATTTTATGTGAGTTCTTGATGACATGGATTATGTGCGGTTGGGTTTGCAGTGCGGGTGAGGGCAAGCGGCACACTATTGGCCCACATCACCACACATGAGAAAAAGAAAAAATCTAATACAGGTCTTTTGTTTCGTTGTACACATATAGATGGGTGATGTGCGCCAATAGGTTGCCGTCCGCATTCACGGGCACCACAAAGGCACTCGCATCTAATCCACTCTCGTGGAGAAGTGGGGTTTTCCAAGTAAGCTTCTATGTTTTGAGTTATCTATTTCACTTTGAATTTTTATCTCGAGCATTGACTCAACTTAAAATCAGTGTTTAAAAACTCGAACAGGGCTGGTAACTCGGGAGTCTACCTATCCGAGTAACACGTCGAGTTACAGTTGGTCAATACAAAAATATATTAATATTTTAAATATATATAAAAATATAATAAATAATATAAAATATGAAATAAGGAAGAACGAAGATAACTAGGGATTTGATGAACAGAGGTAGATGGCGAATTAGGTAAAGAAGTTAGTTCAATTGATCAAATCCAAAGTGTGATTTCTATAGAAATGGAAGAAACCCTCAATCGATCAAATCCAAAGTGAAATCTCTACAAAATTAAAAGAAACCCTATGTTACGATGGACCAGTTCTAACATTAGGGTCCATATTTGAAGTAGACAAGCAAAGAAGCCATTGATAAGACTTTGAAGGTCGATCCAATCCAACGTGAAAAAAAAAAACCGTATTACTCCTTGAAAACAGAAAAAATAATAAAAATAAAAGTTGAAATAAAAATCCTTTTGAGTGAAAAAAAAAAAAATAAACAGGAAATAAACAAACCCAAAACTCTTTGAATTTGAAAGTGCCTGTGGATTGAAAAGAAAACAGAAAAAAGAAAAAAGAAAAAAAAAACAAACAAACCAACCCAAAACCCAAAACAAAAAAATAAATAAATAAAATAAATGAGCAGAACTTACCTTGATGTACCTTGTTGTGATGAACTTCTCTTGAGATTTGAGAGTTTCAAATTTGTTAAACTCTTTGAATTTGAACTTGAAAGAAAGACTCATACATGGTCACAATGATTTGATGTTATTTTTTAAATCCTAAGGGGATATAGTAAATATTTGAGAAAAGAATCCTTTTATATTAAAATAAGTATCTTTTTCTTAAATAATTTTTTTAATAACAAAAGAGTAAAGAGTTATGTTTTATTTTTTTTACAGTGAGGTATTTGTACAAGTCTACATTCAGGTTTTATTGAGTTGAAAAATAGTATGTAAGGCCAGCCCTTACTTTTAAAACTTTTTAACATTGAGTGAGAAGTTCTGTAGTTGCTTTTACATCTTCTACTGGCGCATTTGAATTTACATTTATGCCCCCGTCTTCCTCTAACCTTTTCCCCTAATCTTCGTATATTTGTTGAAAATCCCTTTCATCCTCAAACCTTTTCCAATCGATCACGTCTTCTCCGACGTATTTGTTGAAAACCCCTTTCATCTTCTACCATTATACGGTCTATCACGTCTCTGTTTTGTATCTGTTGAAAATCCCTTTTATCTTCTAACATTTTCCAGTCGATCACGTCTCTGTTTTGTATCTCTTCAAAACCCCTTTCATCCTAAACATTTTTCGGTCGATCACGTCTTCGCCGACAGAAACGATACCATAAGTTATCAATAATAACTGCAATATTATGCAAAATTGTCACGTTCAAAAAATTCCTAATTAACGCTAGCAGGAAACTTGGAGAAGAAATAATCAATAAGAACTAAATCATTGCCTATGCAAGTAAAAATAAAGAACCAAAACAATAACCCTTCTTTTATTAGCAGCGGCAGCTCGGTTTTCACCTACACCAATCTTAGTAGGTGTCCTGATGATGTAGTAGAGGTGACCAGGGATGATTATTTAGAAGTATCATCGTGCGCACCGTGGCTTCAAACGGGCATAACTTTCAGCTCCAATGTCAGAATTAGGTTTATAATACCATTTCAAAAAGCTAACGACGAAAGCTACAAGATTCACAGCTATGTTTTGATGAGAAATGTGTGTCGACCATTTAAAGTCGTTTAGACCCTCAAAATGGCCTTCGAAGTTTTTTACCCGTTTTAGTAACTTTTGCTTTCCTAGCTCTTTTAGGATTATTTTTAGCAGTTTAACTTTTGATTTCCTATTTCTTTTAGGATTGATTTTAGCAGTTTTCTATCTCTTTTAGGATTTTTTTTTTTAGCAATTTCTTATGTCTTTTAGGATTATTTTTCTTAGATAGGATTTTCTTAAAGTTAGGGAAGTGATTCTAGAGAGAACTATTAGTTAATTTTATGAAATTAAATTGAAAAGAATTTCTCTTTTTTCCCATCGTTCTAAGGTTTTGCCCTTAAACCCTAACAACTCTAGAAGGTTGTGTGTTCCGTGGCCAAATTTATCAACCCTGTTCATCTTCGCCCTACATCTCTTGAGCAAGTGCCTTTGAAGCATTTTAGCTTCATCCCCACCAGAATAACCCTGCTAGAGAAGTAGTATGAATGAATATTCTCAATTAATCAAATGCTATCACCAACTAAAAACTTAAAACTACTGTGGACACTATGAATAGCTCCTAATAATGCAAACCAACTTCGATGTCTCTGAAAATGTGCTCTAACTTTATGCTTATTGCAAGAATGACATGAAAAGAAAAAAAACAATAGGATATGAGATATCTAATACAATTGAACAACAAAAAAAACATATTCTTTGCTTGCAAGTTATTTCAAAAATTGTTATAAAAAACAACAAATTATCTTATTCTATTGAAACTGGTTGTATTCTATAACAATTTATCATTAATAATATCAAATTACATCGATAACTGATAAGACATGAATGGTATTGTCTTATCCATAGCCTATAACTTTGGACCCAATCCACCTAAACAAGGAAAACAGTAGCAGCACAGCAAAATGTATTAAATTGTTACAAGTTGCTTTACTTTAGTATAATTTGTTATTAATAATAGCAAATTACTGTAGATCCTAACAGGAGTGAAAATGACATATCAATGGTAGATAAGAGTTCAAAGAATGATATTGTCTTATACATAACCTATAACGTGTCTCCGAAAACTATACCAATCCACACATAATTCATACACATCTTAAATACCGCAAAAATAATAGGTGGATTAAAACAGTCATCTACAAAATGACATAACATAGATGTTCAGAACTAGATACACCTAGGTGACAATTATAGGTACAACCAACAAGTAGGAGCACATAGGACCAACAAATAAGAGCACATAGGACCAGATCACCATGTCATAAATCATCCATCATTTTCAACTTTTTCCAAGGACGACTACCAATACAAATATGTTTCTAGCGATGATGCGGTTGTGAAAATGATTGTGATGAACAATGGGAGGCCTATAGCATGATCCCTGGATGCTGGACCAGAGATTGGGTCACCTCTAGCATAAACCCTGGATGATGGATCGAAGACGACAGTGCCTCCTCAACATGTGTATGATGTGTATCAGTATGAGTGCCAGTCATCGAAGGTGGTGCACATCTTGGTTGTCTCAGTCATCTTGGAAGAGGAGCAGTACACACCTTTGGGTTTTCAGCTAACTAGGCACTTATGTACACTGACTGCTGCCATCTAGGAGGCACAAGGGGTGCATCACCCAACTGATCAACATCTATAATATCTTCGTATTTAAAGAGTCCAATAAAGTTATGATTGTATAAAAACAATGCCCTTAAGTATTAAACTCACTATGACCGATACATTATATTCAATAACATAACCTCACTACGTGATACCTCCTTCGCCCGATTTCTGAGAGCATCCATGGTCATATCATCCTCGCCCTCACCATCCTTGTCATCACTATCGTGGTCCTCTTCATCCTCGCCCTCACCATCCACATCCTCATCATCCTCGTCATCACCAGCCTCATCCTCACCATCCTCATCCTCACCATCCATCCCCACCATCCGCAGCTTCCTCTGTCCTATCATCCTCATCCTCACTATCCTCGTCATCACCATACATATCCTCACCATCCACATCCTCCTCTGTGCTATCATCATAGTCATCACCATCCTAGCCATCCTTGTCTCCCTCAACATCCTCGTCCTCTAAACCGTGGCCCTCATCATCATCATCATCATCATCATCTGCCACTGAACTAGAGTGTACATCAACTAGTAAGCTTACTCTAAGCTCCCTTAAAACAAGTCAATGAATAGTGTGTTTCTAGGGGCTGTCTAATGCATGTGTTTTTATACCTTTGGATATGGGACCAATTCCGAAAGATGCCCTATTTTAGCTTGGTCTTCCTTGAATCCGCAACTCTTGATCTTCAATATGCTCAGTTACAGATACTTAAGGACTATCTGACAACATTGAAAAACCCGGAGAATGTCTACGACAAATACTATGACATTTACAATCCCCTCCCCCCTTGTCAATTTGTGACAAAAACACCTATCCTAGTACAACACACATACTAGACTTCTATTAATTGAATAAAAATAAGAATTACAACTCGATTCAACTCATAGACAAAAACTGAGATTCAAGTGACTAATGACGATACAACGCTCTGTGCTCCCCCTCAAAAGCATAAGAGTGTACCTGCAAGCAAATATGTACCATGGGTGTAGTATCTAGATCTCCCCCTTTTTTTCAGAAATAGACAAAGAGATATACAAATTTGGGGAGGGTGGAATCCCAGTTGTGATTGCATTTTGTCTTGATTCATCTATTAAGATGAGTTCTAACCAACTTGGTAACTCCTATACCATGAGATTAGTCAACTAACATGGCTCTATCAATATCCAGATGAACTCTTATAGCCCTGTGCACTCCAAACTCCATGGATGAGTTCAACCAACCTTAGCTCTATCTTAACAGATGAAAACAAACCAAAAGCAACCACAAGGTGTGTTTGCAATCAAGCAACCACACTATGTTTGCAAGCTTAGGGCACTCCAACCCAAAAGGGTTGAACTCAACCCAAGGCAAACACGCACTCATGTATACTCACCACAAGCAATTATGTGAGGCCATTGTATACATAAGGTGAGGTATAAAGGTTGGTTCCATATAATATGTAATAAAAACCATAACAACCTTTATTGAACTCTGGACATGCATCAAATGATAAGCAATACAATACAAGATGCAGGATGGCAAACATAGTACATGATTAGATTTAACTATAAGTTCATTGTACATGTTTGTAATAACCTCATTAGGCATCCTATAGTCTAACTCCCAATGGGGACATTGATTCGGAAAAGACGAGCATGATGGCATGTGTAAGCCCCGTTTGGGTCTAATCAAGATATGCAATAGGCAAGAGACTCACACAGACTGGAACAAGCAAGAGTAAGATTTTACTATTAGCCACAACATGCAAGTTCTGTACGCATACACACCAATGTGCCATCCAATCCAAATCAAGTCAGCAACATGCAAGTTCAGTACGCATACACACCAATGTGCCATCTAATCCAAATCAAGTCAGCAAAGAACACATATATAAGATAAGCATGAGAGCATAATACAATAGATGCAAGCAAGTATAAGCTATGAAAAGAAATTTAATTATCAAACCAAACATATCCTATACATGCCTATGATGGATCCCATGCAGATAAGAATGGTGCACTGTCCAACCACGGCAATGTGTAGACAAGACATATATAGTAGGCATGATTAACAACAAGTCTACACACATGTGGGTATCTCAATATGAACTGTATTAAAGAGTAATCATGCAACAACGTATAGTCCAAGAGAGAACAGAGTACTATAGAGTCAAAACAAGATAAAAAGTACATCATTCATACAACATTATTTAAAACTCAAATACAACCCACAAAAAATAAATAGTCAACAACACATAATCCAGTAGCCGTCAGTCTTGCTGTGGGTTGTCATCACTATCCGGTGAAGATGGTGGAATAGGAAACCCAACAGAACAACATGCCGAAGAGATGGTCGATAACTTTCTCTTGGAGCGTGTAAGTGCCCTCTCAATACGAGACAACTGTATGTCACGAACCATGGACTAATGTCGAAAAGCAACTACCTCAGCAACAATGGACTCCAACAGTTCTCTGGAGGTGTGTCGAGACACAGGATGTTGGGAGGGTCCAGGATTATTCTTCTCTGGTTCTTCACTTCCTTCAAGTTCAGCCCACTCCTCAGTAGTAGGCTCCTGCTCTAAAGAAAAGTCTCTAAGACCCATTTTAGACAGATTGGGCTTCGATAAGGACAATAAGCTAATTAGAGTTTCGCTCGGAGATGGCACCATGCCAGCATCTAGACCCAACTTAGTGAGAAGGTGAGCAAATGGACAAGCACCTCGAGGAGAGATGTAATATTGAATAATCGTTTGACATATAAGTGAAGGAAGACAGAGCTGAATACCAATCACCACCAAGTATAGACTTTGAATCATAGATGTGGATAATAATGACTTGTTTCCAATTCTCGAATATCATTAGATGTGAAGAAGTGACGTAAGATCCGATAGGAGGAACGGAGGTAAGAGACCTCAAGGGACTGATCTTTGTTAAGATTTACATCAGCACCACAGAGATGTCTGACTGCAGTCCTTAACCGAGAAGAGTCGAAATCTACTAAGGCCTCAGGGCCGGAAGAGAGTGGTACCTTAATCATAGACAAGAAAAGTCCAGGTGACACTTTCGACACCCTCCCTTTCCAGACAAACTCGAATTGAAGGGTAAATAGATCATATGAAGAGATGTTACTTAAGACTACCTTTACAACATGAGGAATTGTTGGACCACCCCAGTACATGATGATAGACCAACCAATGTTTACAAGAATTTCAATGATACCAAATTCTATTAGATGGTTGATGAGAACGGTCCGCACAACACAAATAGCTTTGTTTTTCAATTTTGTGGACATAGCTCGAGCAGATGCCGGAGATGGAGTGAGATCTACACAAGATCTCGATTTGTTAGGAGAGGCTGAAGATGAAGCTTTCCCCCGGGGAGGTTTCTTTGCCCTAAATTTGACCAGCATAATGTTGAAGACACAAAACAAAATGAAACAGTAAGTCTAAAGATAAAGAGACCTAAGACTCCTAAATGAGGTCAAGCCATAAGGTGGGGAAACATAAAACCTAAGACTAATGCTAGTTTACAAGGGTTTTTAATGCCAAAGCCCCGTATGAGAAAAACAATTCCCATGCGGGCCGGTCGACCGGTCGAAACAGACGGTTGACTGGGAACATAAAAACCCTAGAAAATGTTTGAAAAAATCCAAAAAAATCACGAGATTTCTATATTTTAAAGTGCACTTTTAGCCACACGTGAGGTGTGCACATCAATAATGAGACTATTTAAATGCACAAATCACATAATTTGAACTAATTGTTACACAAATATGATTTTACGGAAATGCCATGTGCACACATAGTTCATGTATCACATACTCAGGTGTTTAGGATAGATCAAATTTAAACAACACCTTCATATGTGATACCCGCCGAGGAGATTACTCCTCGAGGGCCCACAAAGAGGGACTTGAAGTAGGTCTAGGTGGTATTCTAGACCTGCTTCGCTATACTGCCTTCTTAAGTTTGAAGTCCTCGTTCGTCTAATGGATCAGGGAGAACAATTCATTTGAACGTTTAAGGTCAATGGCAGTAGAGTTGGGATCCAGAAAGACAGAGGACTTACCCTTATCGAATGAAACTGTACAATTCAAAGTACTTTCTTTTTCTCCGTATATTTGAATTTATAGGAGACAACAGAACCATGGCGTTTCACCTTGCATTTTGCCGCAAGATGTCCCTTCCTTCCACAGTTATATCACATAACATCTTTTGAAGGATTACGAGATATTCTAATAGAATTTTCTCCTTCAGGGGTAGAAGTTATGTCACAAGTAAAAGGAGTGGGAGTCCCTTCTTTTACTACATAGCAATGATTAGCAGTTTTAAGACCTTTCATGACAATATTCCCAGATTTGTCAATGATCTTACCGCGACCATGTTTGAAGATCACTATATGTCCACAGGCACAAAGTTATGACACACTTAGAATATTATATTTCAAACCTTCTACGTGGAGGACATCATCAATGTTAGGCTTTTTAGGAAATTTAACGGATCCCCTACCAATGATTTGTGACCAACTACCATCCCCATAAGACGCAAATCCTCCTTTGAGATATTCAAAGGTGATGAAGGCGTATCTATCTCTAGACATATGTCTAGAGGCCCCACTATATAGGTAGCACCTAGGTAAGTTCGTCTTACTTTCCCTTGTATGAACAGATTTTTTAGATTGTCTGTCATGATTGGTCCATACGTGGGATAGGGATGTAGTTCAAATAGGAGGGTTCTTTCTCCTAGCTCTCTTCTTCTTAGAGTTAACCTTACTAAATGATTTATATACATTAATTGAGGAAAGGGCTACTAAGGAGGAAGTATTTACACTTTTCCCTTTGTCCTTAAGGTGGTGTTCATCCATGCACGAGTAAGACTACGCACAAGGTGTAAGTGCCCGGAGTCACCAAAAGTGTCAATTTCAGTCCTAGAAGTGCTAGAGGTAGGACTGCCAGATGAAGACTCACTTAACTCGATCACAGGGATAGAGTCGGGTTCGTCATGAATCTAACTCACAGAGTCAAGACCCATCTCATCCGAGGACATGTAGAGTTATCTAAACTCAGCTATTAACTTAGAGCTTTTAGATGTGTAATTTTCTAACTCTATGATGCTTTGAAGAACACTACCGTCAGACAACGTATTTGTGGTCTCCTCATAAGTCTCTTGTATAGATCTTATGAAAGGAATAGAATTCTTTGGAGGAGACCTAGGAGTCCTAGCCATTAACATGGCTAAGTCATCATCTTTATCCGAGGTAGTCGATTATGACCCGGAAGTGTTAGCAGCCATTGCCCTACTATTAGATTTACTTTTAGATGGGCAACTGGTAGATATGTGTCCATACCCTTTACAAGTATAGCACTGGGTTTCTTTTGACACTTCCCTAGAATTAGATTTAGGGCAGCGCTTGTCAAAAGATTTACCCTTTTTGGATGCACCCTCTCTTCTTTTAGAGACGTGCCTTAGAAACCTTTTAGCCAATAAGGCTAGGTCCTCTTCTTCATGATTCACATATTCATTTTTCTTTTCTTTTTCTTGTGAGCTTGAAGAAGCTAAGGCAGTCGAATTCCCTTTAGAATAGGTCTCAAAGTGCAACTCGAAGGTTTGGAGGGATCGTACAAGTTCTTCAACTTTTAGGAGGTCGATATCCCTATACGCCTCAATGGAGGTAACCTTCGTCGTGAATCGTTCCGGAAGGGATCTTAGGATTTTTTTGTAAATCTTAGAATTCATAACGGGTTCACCTAATCGCCACATGGACATAACTGTGTCATTGAGCTTAGCATAGAAGTCCATGAACTTTTTACCATCTTCCGTATTGATATTTTCAAAACGGGTGGTGAGAAGTTGGAGTTTAGATCTCTTAACTATGGTGATCCCCTCATGGTTCATCTCTAAAATGTCCCATGCTTTTTTAACATTCAAGCACATGCAAATTCTTTCATATTCATCAAAAGAGATTGCACATGTGATCACATTGAGAGATTTGGCATCAGCCGAGCTCATCCTTTTATCTGCTTCGGACCATTTATCATAGTCGAGATCTATATGTTTCTTTATCCCATCCAACTCAACCTCTTTGTTGGGAAGAGATAACGGTCTACTTATCGCGAGTAAAACCGTGTCATCAATAGACCGCAAAAATGTCTTCATTCTTGCTTTCCAATGGGTGTAATTTGACCCATTGAAGAAAGGCGGTCTAGTGACGGATTGTCCGTCAAATTTTGACATTACTACGGATCTACTTGAGGTCATTAGACCTTATATCCAAGCACAAACCCCTGATACCAATTGAAAGTGCACGTAGTAATTACCTAGAGGTGGTGAATAGGTTTTGTGAACTACCCCGAGTCGAGTGGACCCCAAATAGGTCGGGTAAATATGAGTCGCCACCACTCATTGTGTTCAGGTGTGAATGGTCACCTAGGTAGGTCAATTAGATTAAAAAATAGACCCAAAAATTATGATGTTAAATAAGGTCTAACTAGATTGGGTAGAGAGGTTTAGTTAAGAGAGCGGGAAGTTGTTAGGCACCTCCTCTCTTCTGGTTTAACCGGTTACTTGGTCTAACTCTATTTGGCCAATTAAGCTAAAATAATAAAATAATAAAATAAACCTAGAAAATCTTTTTTTTTTTTTAAAAAAAACTAACCTAAAAAATAAAATACCTAAATTCCTAAATGCAAAAGCATCTAAGAAAAATAAAAGAAATTCATAAGATGCCCTAAAACCTAAGGACCTTAATAATAACCTAATCCTAAAATAAATAATTATAAAAAAAACTAATCTAAAGATGATAAAAATATGAAAATTAAATTCTAAAAATCTGCATGAACAAACTGGAAGTAACAACGATTCACGACAATAGTATTTAACAAATAAGTATTTTGATTGATTGAAGTAAATCCAAAATTACTAAAATTGGGCAGCCAAAAAAAATGAAATTATAACCATTCATAAATTTATCAAAGAAAATTTCTGCACACAAGCATGAGATTCAGAAAAACTAAAGACTAATAATTCCAATAAAATATTTTGAATTACTGAAAATTCTCTTAGTTTACAGATGTAACAAGAAATAAATAAAAGAAAATTTACTAGAAATTGACTTGTGTTTGCAGCTCACAATTTTGAACTTCGGATCTCTAACTCGACTGGAATTGGCTTGAACATTGGTTGTCTTCGATTTTGATTTGAAAATGGGGTTTGGGGATTTGATTTTCTTTTAATGGGGATTTGATGAAGAACAAGGGATTAATGGATGGGATTTAATGGGGTCTTGATGGAGGTTTTGATCGGGGTTTCAGAGAGGTTTCCTACAAATTTCGAACAATTAATTAATGGAGATGGGTTTGATTCGGCTTGGGCTTTTGATGGGGTCTTTTGCAAGGTTTTAATGAAGGACGAATTGAGGAGATTGGGTTCGGGAATGGCAGACGAACAGGGGTTATTGGGGTTTGGGTTTGGCCAGACAAACAGGGCGATTGGGGTTTGGATTTTGGCCAGACGAACAGGTGATGGGTTTTATTTTTCTACAGAATTCTGTTATGGGGTTTTGTTGGGTTTTGGGATGGGTGTAGACGAACTAAAATGGGGTTTAGGGATAAGGTTTCTACTGGTTCTTGAATGGGATTAGAAGATTATCCCTCGGATTTGGGGTTTCTTGCGGAGATCAATTGAAGAAGACGACCTCGATTTTGCAGATGCGTGGGATTCGTTTCTTCTTGGATCTGAGACATTAATCAAAGGAAAAAAAAGAAAAAATTTAACCCTTTTGCTAACCTGATTTTCGCAAAGATTAAAAGCTATCTTCAATGGAGATTTTGCAGACGTTTACTCAGGGATTCAAATGGGATTTGCTAGAGATTTTTCTCGAGGATTCGAATGGGGCTTTCCAGGCGATCCTTTTCTTCTCAGATCCCTTCTTCTACCCTAATCTCCATCTCCGATTTCCCTTTCTTTGCTCTACGAATTTCTTCTTTTCCTTTCTTTCAGATATTTCTTTTTATTTTCCTTCCTCCTTTTGCTTTTGATATTACCTCTTCTTATAGCCGTGCAAGGCTAAGATCACCGGCGAAATTGCAGGCTCGACCCTTCTTCTCCCATAGCCCTTTATTTCTCTTTCCTTAGCCTTTGAGAGAAAGAGTTCCAAAGGAACTCTTCCTCCTTGAACCGACCTCTTTTGATATTAATAACAATAATAAAATGAGTCTATCTTAATCTAATAAACTAATCCTAATCTAAGCCTAATCCTAATCACAACTAAACACATAATCTACACCCTTAAGTCATCCTTGTATGGACACTTCACCATTTATATATTTATTTTAAATACCTACTTGTCCAACTAATTTCCCCTTTTAATTATTTAAAACCCATTTAAATTATTTATCAAGTACCAAAAATACCCCTCTCGTCACCAATCTTAGAATGTGACCAAATTACAACCATTTGACAAGGTTTTGCATGAAAATAATCAAATCCGAAATTAGAATATTTTTTTCGACATCCAAAAGTCCCAAATATGACCCAAAACAAGATTAGGGGTAAAACTGTCATTTTCCCTATGATCTCGGAACTAGGCGATAGTATACTCGTGGGAACGCATTTTCAACCTAGAATTCATTTCTAATATAAGAAATAGATTTTATGGGATGATGAATCGAGTGGGGTCCATTGAGGATATTTTGGTAGTTTCATGGATTTTGAGGATTTCAATAAGTATTTTGGCTCAAATGGATTTGGGATTGAAATTGGGATCACAAATGAAAATGTGCCAAGCTCAAGCCTCCAGAAGCTGCAATGATCAAAAAGCTTTTTCTGCGTGTAAATTTAGGTGTCTACAGCTGCCCCTCTTTGTCAGAATCACAAGCAATGAATGACAAAGATAAAGAAGTAACCCCGATTTGCACGGTACACAAAAAGATTTTACTTGAATCAAATCAATATTCACATATTGAATTTCCAAATGATCAAATTAAATAGGGGTTCTTTTTCTAGGACTTACTCGTTGCTTAGAGTTCAAAGGTAGTTTAATGAAGAATGTTTTGTGGAAGTTCAACATATGAAAAATAAATTTGATTTTAAGCCAAATTCAGCTCATGAACTTAGAGATAGGTGAAGACCATGACTTATTGAGCAAGTCAGATCTTCATTTGGCTGCTTCAAAGGATTGGACAAGTCCCAACCTCATTGACTATTGTCGCATCACTGTCTGGGACCAAGTCTATATATGTGACAGGATCCAATAGAGACAGAAATGCTTTTGACTCAATTGACACTTACAATGGAAATTCTTCTCTTCCTTGATCTTACTTGTCGCTTTAGCTACTCCATCTTCCTTTATGATTAGTTTTTTCACCATCTTCAGATGATTATGTTGGGATGAATTGGAGCATCTCTTTAAGCCACGTCACTCGAGAATAATCTCCATGCTACATTGACGTCCATTGAGAATTTAATCTTTATGTCGCCTTGCCAATTTGTAGGGCATCTTTTAGGTAACGCCTCTTAAGAATTTGAAATATGTGATGCTTTCTTGGGGACACCTTAATTGTAGCTTCTAAACCCGTTCCTCCAAAAGTATGATGAGGATGCTTCACTGAAATTGTTTGTTGCTGGTATTCTGTGTTCCTCTTAGTCTGTATCCTGCAATATTTAGAATGATGGAGGAAAACAAGAATATATATATATATATAGCAAATTTGAACAGAAAATCAGTGGAAGGAAAGAATTTTCAATTTTTTTCTCTTTTAATTTTCTTTCACACCGATATGATTAAGATAATTAACATACATTTTTTAGATGAATCCCTAGAATCTAATGCAACAGTCAAATAGGGAAAAACTTCCTTAGTTTGTCAGAGTCTTCTAAGCTCATCCCCTATGATTACCATAGCTATTACCATCTTCTCAAGTCTTGAAAAATTGACGAATGTCTAGTCTGGCCAAATCAAAATTGCTAGGGAGGATAATGGACCAAGCTGTTTGAAAAATAGTGATGCCCTTGATGACAAACTAACTGCTTCTATTTGGTTGTTCTATCTTGCTTCAATAAGGATGAACTGAGTTGATGATCGGTTTTTTATTTTATTTTATTTTATCATAACTGCCCTACTTACTCCACTCAGGATTATTCACAAACGGTAATTTTCTCTCTCTCTCTCTCTCTTTCTCTCTCTCTCTATCTCTCTTATTTTTATTTTTACTTCTTTTTTTTTTCTTTTTACCATTTTGCTTCAGATGTTTCTCCCGAGTCTTGTAAATGCAAGATTCTTCATCATTTCGCATGCTAATGATCATGTAGACCTTTCCACCATACTTGTAATGTTTGATTCTCCATGACTAATTATCTTGCCCATAGTAGTTTTCGGTGTGTTGCTTCAGATCATATATTCCATCTTCACCGATTAATACCAGATTAAGACATTTCCTCCACTAGATATTACATTGATTACAGAGGGCTTAAAATTAGGACGAAATGTAGGCTAAGCTTAAGGTTTGAAAAAGAAGGATATAAGGCTTAAAAGAAATCATTTTGAAAATAGGTTGACCGGGACTTGCTTGATTTGAGAGACTTTCTTTTGGATTCTAGGCTTTAACATGCCCCATTTGTAAGCATTTCTCAGCTTTCCTTTGAAGCATTTGATTTCTTTTCCTTATCACTTCTTTTTTTTTTTCCCCACTTTTGAGTACCAAACATTTATTTCTCCACTTTTGAGGGTTTTCTCATTATTCCCTAAATTATCTTTTACTTTTAACATTTGTCCTAGTTTGAGTTGATCAGTCCCGATTTGGGTCAATGAAAGAAATATAAGGTTCAAATGGTTTAACTAGGGATATTAACATTTGAAGGTTCAAAAGAAAAAATGGCCTCTGATCATTTCAAAGTAAAATTTAGTTTGAGCAAAATGTCATAAGATTTGGTTTAATCAGTTCAAGAAAAATATTCACCTTTGTCTAAAGAATGCACACTTCATGTTTGTGACGTTCAACCTTCAAAATAGGATCACTACTTTGAAAAGTGTAGGTTCTTCCTCTTACTACAAACTCTGACCACATACCTTTGATTGATTATCCATAAAATGCCCTAGTTTCAATTCTGATCCACCTTTGTTGATTTGACTTTCTTTTACAAAATCATAACATAACTGATTTGAGGTATACTCTATTGTCATAGAAAAAAAAATGCCCCGTTTCGTTTCTGATCAGTTTTCTTTCGCTTTCATCATTCCTTTGACATGATCATATCAGAACCAATCTGAAGTATACTCTGTTGATATTGTTGATCAGGCGGGCTAATTTAACCCCACTTTACACGCGGCGCTTGATTACAAGCGCGTGTACGCGTTTTGGGTATAGTCGCACACACTGAATCATTCCATAAAGCTGTAAC
>JAUPMG010271483.1:0-19303 GCA_031762675.1 Pachysandra terminalis
TCAGTTTCCTAGAATAGCTCTCTTGTATTCCTATTTATTTGTACATTGTATACTTTCCAATACATGACAACACAACTAAGTTTTCTTCTCCAAATTAGCTAATAGTAGCTAACTCCATTGTGCCTTTTTGCATAAGGGAATTAGTGAACTGGCAGCCTCATAGGGGTAGAAGCCTGAGGTCGCGCTCTCAAGATTAGTGTTTGCACGCTTTTCAACGTGATCAGGATTTTAGGGTGTGACACTTTTAAGAAGTCGTTCTTTGAGAAACACTTTCCTAAGAATGTTAGAGAACAGATGGAGATGGAATTTCTAGACTTAAACCTAGGGTAGCTTTTTTATGGCTCAGTATGAGGCCAGATTTTCTAAGTTGGCTAGGTTTGCACCTCATATCACTGGTGATGAGGCGAGTAGGGCAAGGAAGTTTGAGAGGTTTGAATCCAGTGATTAGATCGAAGATTTCAGCTTTGAAGTTGCGGTCTTTCTCTAAGATAATGGATAAAGCTCAGATTGTGGAGCAGGACTGCAATGACTTCTTGCAGACGGGAGATCAGAGGAAAGGCAGTAGTAGCAGGCAGGAAGCCCGAATTCGACAAGCGGCAAAGAACTGAACCAACACATAGGAGTGAGACATCTGAAGCATGCAGACATTGTGTAGATTCCATGGAGGAGGAGTTTGCCATATGCTGCCTAGAACTTGCTTTCGATGTGGACAGAAGGGTCATGTTTCCAAAGATTGTCCCCACAGTGAGTACGCAGCCACAGCAGCAGCAAAGACAACAATCATCTACCGAGAACCAGCAAAGGCCCAGGGCTCAAACAAGAGTTTATGCAATTTCACAGCATGGGGCTCATACATCTCCAACGGTTATTGAAGGTACCATCTATCTTTTTCATTGTCCAGCTTGTGTGTTATATGATTCAATTCTACACATTCTTTTGTTTCTAATCAGTTTTCATTTAGGCTTGATAAGGAGCCTGAATCTCTTGATGTGATTTTGTGTGTATCTACACCTATCGATGACTCTTTGGAGTCGGAGTGGGTGCATAAATCTTGTGTAGTTGAGATTGTGGGTAAGAAGTTGGCCGATTTGGTGCAATTGGAGTTTCATGACTTCGATGTAATCTTGTGCATAGATTGGTTATCCACACATAATGAAACGGTGGATTGTTTTGCCAAGGTTGTGATCTTTAACATTCCAGAAAAAACTTCATTTTGTTTTGAGGGTGTTAAAGATGAGCCTTGTTAACCTCTGCTTTCAGCCTTGAAGGCAGAAATGTCAGTTTAGGAAGGAAACGATGCTTTTCTTGCCTTTGTGAAGGGTGAGAGCAGAAGGAGTTATACTTGGAGGAGATTCATGTGATTAGGGAATTCTCTGATGTTCTTCCTGAGGAGTTATCGGGTTTGCCTCCAGATAGAGAGATTGAGTTCTCCATTGACGTGATATTGGGTACAGCTTCTATCTCTAAGACTCTTTATAGAATGGCACCTGTGGAACTTCAATTGTAGGAGCTTTTGGACAAGGGTTTTGTGAGACCTAGTGTGTCACCATGGGGTGCACCGGTATTGTTTTTCAAGAAGAAGGATGGGTCAATGAGGTTATGCATTGACTATAGGCAATTAAACCAGGGTACTGTGAAGAACAAGTACCAATTGCCTAGTATGGACAACCTGTTTGATCAATTGAAAGGTGCCCAGATATTTTCTAAGATTGATCTTAGGTCGGGTTCTCATCAACTAAAGGTGAAGGAGAGTGACATACCTAAGACAACATTCAAAACTCGGTATGGTCACTATGAGTTTGTGGTTATGCCTTTTGGGTTAACCAATGCATCTGCAGCATTCATGAATTTAATGAACAGAGTCTTCAAGCCGTTTTTGGACAGCTTTGTAGTTGCATTCATTGGCGACATATTGTGAATTCTTCTAGTATGGAAGAGCATGAGCAGCATCTAAGGACTGTAATGCAAGTGCCTAGAGAGCATAGTTTGTAGACAAGCTAAGCAAGTGTGAATTTTGATTAGAAGAGATTGCTTTTCTAGGGCATGTTATTTCCAAAGAAGGTATCTTTATAGATCCTAACAAGATAGAAGCAGTGGTGACATGGGAGAAGCCGACCAGTGTTGCAAAAATTATAAGTTTTATTGGGTTGGCAGGCTACTACAGGAAGTTTGTACAATTAACTCACACAATTAACTCAGACGGGTGTGAAGTTTGTTTGATCAGACAAGTGTGAGAGTAGTTTTCTAGAGCTGAAGAAAAGATTGACTACAACTCCAGTTTTGACTATTCTAGATGACTCAGAGGTATGGTGGTTTTCAGTGATGCTTATTGAAGTGGTTTGGGATGTGCTCTTATGGAACATGGGAAAGTGGTAGCTTATGCTTCACGACAATTGAAGACCCATGAGTAGAACTACCCTACTTATGATTTAGAGTTGGCAGCCACAGTATTTGCTTTGAAGATATGGAGGCATTACCTGTATGGTGATACTTTTGAGATTTACACGGATCATAGGAGCCTTAAGTATCTATTTTCACAGAAGAATTGAATATGAAGCAAAGAAGATGGATGGACCTACTCAAGGATTACAACTGTACTATTTCGTACTAGCTTGGTAAGGCCACTGTAGTGGCAAATGCTTTGAGCAGGAAGGATGTTGGATTATTAGATAGTTTAATGGTTGAACAAAGGAGTTTGATTAAGAAGGTCAGCGATTTGAGGCCAAAGTTAGAGTTGGGAAATATGGAGTTGTGTTGGCTAGCATTGTAGTTCATCCTGTGTTAGTTCAGAGAATCAAGCTCAATGTGAAGATCCATAGTTGGTAAAGATGAAAGATGGACTCAAGGACGGAGAACACTCAGATGTTGCAATCAAGGAAAATGGTATTCTAAGGTTCAAAGACCTTATGCGTTCCTTTGGATAAGGGTTTAAGAAGAGAGAGAGTGGATGAAGCTCATCACTCAAGATAAACAGTTCACCAAGGGAACACCAAGCTGTATCAGAATTTGAAGACCGGTTTCTGGTGGAACAATATGAAGAGGTAAATTGCTGATTTTGTGTTTAAGTGTTTGGTTTGTTAACAAGTGAAAGCCGAACACAAGAGACCGGCAGGGTTGTTGCAACCTTTGCCCATTCCTGAATGGAAGTTGGAGAGAATCACCATGGACTTTGTTTTAAGATTACCAAGGACTAAGAGTAACCGTGATGTACTTTGGGTCAATGTAGATCGATTGACCATGTCATCTCATTTCTTGCCTATTAGAACAATTGAAAGCCGAACACAGGAGTCCGACAGGGTTGTTGCAGCCTTTGCCCATTCCTGAATGGAAGTGGGAGAGAATCACCATGGACTTTGTTTTAAGATTACCAAGGATGAAGAGTAACCATGATGTAGTTTGGGTCAATGTAGATCGATTGACCAAGTCATCTCATTTCTTGCCTATTAGACTGACTTACTCTTTAGATGCATTGTCTAAGATGTATGTGAAGGAGATTGTGAGACTTCATGGGGTTCCGGTTTCCATTGTGTGTAATAAAGATCCACGGTTTAGTTCCTGGTTTGGAAGAGTTTGCAATTGGCCTTGGGTGAAAACTTGGATTTCAGTACTACTTTTCATCCTCAAAAAGATGGACAATCAGAAAGGCTTATCAAGATTTTAGAGGATAAGTTAGAGAGCATGTGCCATTGATTGGGCCGGCAATTGGGATGAGCATTTGCCTTTGGTGGAGTTTGCCTACAATAATAGCTTTCAAGCAAGCATCCACATGGCACCTTCCGAAGCCTTGTATGGGAGGAGGTGCAGATCACCAATTTGTTGGGATGAGGTTGGTGAAAGGAAAATTTTTGGTCTGGAGTTAGTTCAGCAATCATTGGATATAATTAAGGTAACTCGTCAGAATATGCAAAAGGCACAAACCACAAAGTAGACAAAAGAGTTATGCTGATACTAGAAGGGGGCCATTAGAATTTCAGATATGAGACCGTGTGTTTTTGAAGGTATCACGTTCTAAGGGGTTATGAGATTTGGTAGGAAAGGTAAGTTGAGTCTGAGATTCATTGGACCTTTCGAGATTTTGGAGTAGTTCGGAGATAGCACTACCTCCTCAATTGTCTAGTGTGCACAACGTTTTTCATGTTTCGATGTTGAGAAGGTATGTACCGGATGAGCGGCATGTAATCAGTCATGAGCCTATTAAGTTTCAAGATGATTTATTTTATGGGGAGCAACCTATCAAAATCTTGGATAGAAAAGAGCAAGTTTTAAAGAAAAAAGTAATTCCCCTCGTTAAGGTTTTGTGGCAGTACCACTCCTTTGAAGAAGCTACTTGGGAGCGGGAAGTCGAGATGAAAGAAAGTATCGCCACCTTTTCGAGAAATGAGGTATGTTTTAATTTCAAACTCAATCACCAACGAGCCGACAGACTCCCCGACAACCCACCAACGACTGAAAAAACACATGGAATTCGTATTTTGAGTTACTATTTTGGTTATAAGGGTACCTAAGTGTAAATTAATTGAGAACGTAATTAGATGTTACTAGGGTTAGAATAGACATCTAGTAGAAATAAGATAGGGCTGTGTTGGGAACTCCTAGATTATAACCTTAGATGTATTACATGTTTTAGACGTTTTTGGGAGTTGCGCTAAAGTTGCATCTAGGAGATTCAACAAGGAGAAGGGTTTTGAGGCTAGAGGCTTGGGAAACATAGATCTAGACGGGGAGTTGAGGATTAGAGGTTGTTGCTTACAAGTTCAACCATTATCTATATTTCATCTTCTCTATTTTAAAGTTTGAAAGCATGTTTTAATGGTTTTGATGATCCTTAAGAAGTAGAAAGCAGTTTTTACAATGATATACATGTAGATATATGCTTTAAAGAGATTCTCTACTGTTTTTGGATATGTTCATAAAAATTTTGTGCTTTGAAGGTTAGACTTTCATTATATGTATAAAACCATATTTTCTATATGGTGTGTTTTTGTTTGTATGCTTCCAAGTATGATCTCATATTTTAGTGTTTAAAAGTATGATTTTAGACCTATGAGTTCGATTATAAATGAAGTAAAAGGTATGTTTGATCATGGTTTAAAATACCATGTCAATAGAGTCAACACGTATCGTGTATCGACCGATACGACATGATATGCAACATTACGATACATATCTTTTTTACAGGGTATCTGTTGATACATTATCGATACGGTCGATACATTATTGATACAATCTTGATATGCTCGATAGTACCTTGATACACTGGATACTGATAAAAAAAAGGCAATGAAAACTAAGAAGGATCAAAAAAAGGAAAAAAAAAACACAAATAGAAACCCTTAAATTACCAACTTAATTTCATAAAAGAACAAATAAAAAGAATATGGAAGAAAGAGAGAGAGCATATTTGTTTGGCTAAGCTAATATCCTTTTTCTTATCGTTCTCCTTATCGTTCTTTTTTACCTTTCATTTGTTATTTTCTTTCTCTGATGATTGTCAAATAAGAAGGCTTTTTGTTTGAAATATGCATCTATAAATAATAAAAGTTGTTCTTTTTGTTCTAAGATATTCCGAATGGATTTTGAATTCGTTTGTTGGTGTTTCAAAGTATGTTTCTATGTCTTAAATTATGAATCAATCTTGTTACTTATAGGTAATTGGTCCCACTAGATATGTATGATTTTCTTTATATTTTACTAGTGTATGTGATATATTATGACTTTACACTAAATGAATTCTTTTAAAGTTTTCATGTGCCTGTGTGCGTAGCGGTTGGTTTTCACGTCAATATATATTATGTGTGTGAATGTATCATATAAAAACATGTTAATTTATCATATCTTTGCATAAAAGTGGGTCTTGTTTTATGTATCCTTCATTTTCCTTCCACATCCACCATATCTATGACTTTTACAGCGTATCCATGCATATCCGATACGATACTCGAAACATATACATTTTCAAGTTGCCCGATACGCTACTTCGATACGATATTTTAAATCATGTGCTTGATATGGATTATGTTTTGATATGGATTACATTTTGGACACCGTCGTGATGTCTTGGATATCGAATATGGAAGATATGTGAAGTAGTCCTTGCAAGTGATGGGTGTCCATCTGATCAATGGAAAGGGTTTGTGGTTGAGCCACACTGGTGTGCCATCCTTTGGATGGGCAGTTTAGTCATCTTCGATGATCGTGGGTCCTTGCCCGGCCATGGCATTGAATTTGATTATCAAATGTGATATGATATGATATGATATGGGCTCTAAGTGATAAATGATAAGGTACACTTTACCGTGAGCCTATGGTCGATAAGCTAGCTATTACTAAGGGTTGGCACCATTTTCCGTGCCCTTAGTTATACGTAACCCGAATGCAATTGTGTGTATTATGGTATTCTCAAGTTAGAGTTCTATTTCATTGAATGAATTATATGTTTCATTCAGAAAGTTCTATTATTGCTTTCAAAATCATATGTTTTCAATTGCATATCGTATATTATGGTTGATACTTACTGGGATAAAAACCTCATCATGTTTTCCAGTATATGTGTGTATTTGGTACATGTATATAAAGCTTCTGAGGTCGTTTGTGAGGAACTTCTGGAGCAGGAACTGGAGGGCGAAGTTCGTGGGAAAGAAACACAAGTGTTCCTTGACGACCATATTTGATTTCATTAGTTTGCTTTCTATTTTTCTTAGAGGGTACGGATTCTATTTTAAGCATAGGATTAAATGCATTATTTATTTTGATTGAAGACGAATCTAATAGAGGATTTTTTAAGTATTTGAATTCAGTAATTCTTTAATAGAGTTGGAGTTTTAAGGATTTAATTTATGTTATTTGATTTCTGGTTATAATTCCACTGCATAGTATTCTGATATAACTAAAGGTTTGTTCGATTTAAGTGATTAAACCACTTACATGTGGGTTCGCCCACGGATGTCGCGAACCGGGATTCGGCCATCTAAGCCCCAAGGGTTCAGGGTCATGAACCAACAAACCCCAAAAACTTCAATCAATCGCCCTTAGCTTTATTCATCATCCAATTAAGAATCTACCTAAATCCAAATAATAAATCTCAAATGAACAATTTAGAAAGGTAGATAAATAATTGAAAATCTGGCCAACAGATATTCACCACATATTTATTCTAACAACCATACCAATCAGACTCCTTCATTTGGAAACAAATGTGTAAATTGAAAGAGAAACTCGTTAGGGTGCGTACTTGGAAATTGCTAATTGTGGTTCAATACCAATCGCCAAGGGTGATTGGATACAAATCAGTCCCAAGATTGGCATCATCCTCCCATTCCTCCTGATTTAAATCTTACAAAAGTGGCTGAAATGATCATAGAAGAAAAGAACGAAATACCCCTGTTTTGGAGAAAATATGGTCTAGAGAAATTGTCAATAAGATCAGAGCAAATTCAGCTAACCAAGGTTCTCTTAGAAAAAATGCTATATGGATGCCTACCAGCAAAGGGTAAGTTTACAGTGGCTTTGGCGTGTAAATTCCTGTATGTGAAGGTCGTCAAGGACCATCAGGTATTTTTTTTGGCTCCAATTATGGCATATACCATGTGCAAACAAGGTAAGATTTTTTTGTTTCGAAGTGTGTAAAAGAAGCTATAGTGCTGACTGATTTGCTTAATAGATAGTTCCTGCAGAAAACTACATTATGTGTAAAGCAAGGTTTACGATGTCGATGTTGCCAGGCATGTCGCCAGGTGACTTCGGCGACATGGTGAAAACAGGGAGAAATGTCGGGGAAATGTGGGGAAACCATGGGTTTTTGATGGATTTTTGGCCCCAAACTTTAAACATGTCTAATTAAGGCCTAAATGCATTCAAATGCATCAAAAAATGTAAAAAAAATGCTTACACATTAAAAGTCATTACTTGAGGGGGTCAACTTACACGCTGTCGGGTCTGTAAGCTGTAAAAAAATATGCTACATGTAGTTAAGCTACACTAAAAGTGAATGTAAGTCAATTAAAAGATATATAAAATTAGAAATTAAGTGTCATATCTATGAGGGGGAAAAGGGAACTATGGGGGAGATGATGGGAAAATCTGGGGAAATGTGGGATTTTTGATGGGTTTTTCCCCCAAGTTTTAAGCAGCCCTAAGTAGTGTCTAAATACATTATAATACATTAAAAATGCAAAAACAGATGTCTAACATTTTTTTTTTTTTTTTTTAAAAAAATTGAAAATTTCCCCTCATGTCGCCCATGTCGTTCATGTCGCCGCAAAGCGATTTAGACCCAAGGTTTCGTGTCGTCCCCTTCGAAAATGGTGACATGTCACCCGACATGGGTGACATGTTGCCGACATTGTAAACACTAGTGTAAAGCAAACCTAGAAACAGCAAGAAACATTTCTTGAATGTCCACTGTCGATGGCAGTGTGGTTTGGAGCAACTGGAGATAACTGGGTACAACAGAACCAATCCGATAAGTGAAGCAATGGTTACAACAGGCGTTTACAATAGGATTAGGAGAAATCCCATATCACATTAAGAACATCCCTGCAACTTTTGCTAATTATTTATAGGCAATGCGGAACGCTAGAAACAAAAGGTAGTTGAAAGGAAAAGCCGCAATTTCTTGTATGCTACCAAGGTTTTTGACATTATAGATGAACACTATTGGAATTATGAAGGAAGGAGGCCTCAGTGTTAGAAGCCTAACATTGTTCAATAAAGCTCTGCTGGTAAAATGGTTGCGGTGCTTTCGGGAGGAAAGGGATAGGCTGTGGAGATTGATCATAGCAGCCAAGTAAAGGAGGCATAAGGATTGAAACAAAAAAAGTAGCTCTTATGGGGTTCAGATTTGCAACATGGTTTTTTTTACCGAGGACCAGACCAGACATGGCCAAGTCCAATACAAAAGTAATGGACCAGCCGGTCCAGCCCAATCAAATTTTGAAAAAAAACAGGTTTGTACCGGTTTGGTTCAGATAGATAATAGTCTAAACCGTCCAGTCCATCACCTTTTAAAAAAAAAGGACCTGGTTGTACAGGTCACGAGACCTGTTGTACCGGTTGGTACCGGTCTGGACCGACCGGTACATAACCTTTTGATACATTTGTTTGTATCGCAACTTGGGAACAAACCGCCGAGGTTCGGTCCCGATATGGACCGACCAGTACAAACTGGACAGGTCCGAAAAACAATTATGCGGTTGGCAATCTCTAGGGTGGGTATGGAGTTTATGAGAGTGATAAGATTTTTGGGTATGGATTATTGTATTGGATTTTGGTCTGATCCATGGTGTGTTAATGTTCCTTTCAATGTTAATTACGTAGATTTGTTCTCAGTCTTTACTTTCTAGGTTACTTGAGTCAAGGAGATTATGAATAGGGAGTGAGCAACAAGCATAGAACTTTAGGTCCAGAAGGCCACTTTTTGAAAGGAAGTTGGAAGCAGTGGCAGATCGTCTCTCGAGACTCCAATTTACCCAAGTGGGTGACAATCCGAATGTCAGATTTTAGAAGGAGGGGAATGGTAGTTTCTCGTTCAGGTCTTTCTTTGAATTCATGGCAATGAGGGAGCTGCCCAATTGTATTATGTTTAAAGCTGACGCAGAATCAGTGACTCATCTGTCTTCCATCGTAAAGTTGCTGATCTGATTTGGAGATCGTTGATGAGAAGATGTAAATCGTGTCACATACAGCCTTATTCTCTTACGGTGGTTATGGAAAGTAGGGGTGGAAAAGAGGGGAAAGCAAAGAAGGCATGGTTGTGGAATCTTTGCCTAACAAATAAAGTTGCTGATCAGAGTTGAAGATACTTGGTGAACTAATTTAGATTGTGTTGGGTACAACCTTATTCTCTGGTAATGGTGCTGGAAACTTGGGGATGGAAAGGGAAGAAAGCAAAAAGCACAAGGTTGTGGAATCTTTGTGCAATAGCAATTTGCTCAACACTATGGAAGGAAAGGAATGGGTGGATTTTTGAGATGTGGAACATAGCATCAACATCATCAAGAGCAAGGTGCTATCTCTGATCTACTCTTGGCAGATCTGCATTCCAGAGTTCAGGGAAGTGTCTTTCCCCATCTTTGTACAGGATTGGGATGGTATATATGATTAGCATATGGGTTCTTGTATGGATCCTTCAGCTATAGAGGGCCACCTTTAGTACACCATTCATGTACTTAGGCTATTATGGTATATTGGTATTTATATATACTCTTTGTATATTGGTATTTTTATGTAATTTTCTTTGTAAATTGTCTCTTAAATTGATTAGTGCAACATATACTTACCTATAAGAAGTATTATGGAGGAAGAAGGGAAGAATTGAGCAATTGAAAGAAAGAAGAAAATGATATATTTAAGATGGCTGCCATCCGTAGCAGCGTACATTAAATTAAATATTGATGAAGAGTCGAGGGGATGTCTAGGAATGGGGTTGTTTGTAAAAATGAAGGAAGATTCTTGTGTGGAGTGGCATTGGATATTGATGCAGCATGCATGAAATTCATGTACTATGGTAATTAGAGATCAGATTTCAGAAAAATAATAATTAATTCAAATAAAACAGCAAGCTATTCACAAAATAAGTTTCCAAAATATTCTAATCAAGCATTAAAAGACCGATCCCTAAGAAAGCACAATCAAGTAGTGCAAAAGTCATTCAATTTCTAGCACAGTGGACCTAAAGGAAGTAAGGAATTCCTAACTAGCATAGGGTTCATCCAATAATCAATTAGGAGGTCAAATACCTATTCTAGGATTGCAGATAAAATTCAGGTTCTAAAACATTATCAAATCAGCAATTTAAAAGGTTTACAAAGGGGTTCAATGTTGCTGAAAATTTCAGCAATAACAGAAAACAGTCTAAAGGTAGACGAAAATTCTAAATGAAATATCTATGGCAATAAAACGATTATAAAATGTAGGAAATGACCAAAATAAGAAAATAAGATGATGGGTATTAAAAAAAGATCAATATCTAGCCTTGGATATGATCTTCTTTCAACAAGATGGGAGAACAACTGTTAGACCTAAAGAAAACATTCATTCAAGATGAACTTACCAAAGAGAAGAGAAATAAAAGTGGTCTAGGAACCACTCCTAGGGGTTTCACACCCTCCAATCACAGGAACCAGGTTTCCAAGCTTAGGAGACCAGCAAAGAGCTTCTTTTTATTCAATCGTATGCCCTCTTTTTTTTTTTTTTTAAAAGTAGCTCCTTCCTATATGAAGGTGATGCATAGCCCTAGTAAAATTAACAATGTAAAAATACCCAAATGCCCTCCACTTAAGTGATTCATTGTAATTCCTTATTCTAATCACGGATAACATCAAAAAATAACCAAGATACCCTTAAAACAGCTCTAAAGGAATAAACAATAAATAAACAAACTAAAAAGGACTATGAACTAAAAGCAAGACTTAAATAACAAAATAGTATGTTCCAAAGCAACCCATAACACATCTCTCCAAGGTGGAGTCTTCTAGATGTGTGTGCTATGGGGTCTTACCTCAATGTGCCACCTAACTCAACCATAAAGAAGGCTGAAAGTCTCTCCTCCTATGCCTCTGGTACACTCTAAAATCAGCTGAAGTGGTGATGTCCCCATCAACTCACCCGGGGTGAGAAGAACTCAGCTCTGGCGAGATAAGCTGGTGAAACTGATCAAGAAAACCAAGATCTAGACGCTAAAACTCAGTCTCGGTGATCCACGTACCGTCAGAAGTAGGACGGTGCTTCAGCTTGACGAGATACTTCTTATAGCCCTCATGTTGGGTAGAAACCACCTGGTGATCTAAGACATTTTCAATCTCTTCTTTCCTCTTCAATAAGATGGGTGAAGGAGACATAGGTTGTCGGAATTGAACAGTAGGTGGCAACGGTGAACTAATATATGGGGAAGTGGGGTGAAAAGGGTTAACACTTAACAGGTGGTGTTGCAGTGTCTTGAAAAGGCACAAGATCTTCCACATTGAATGTTGAACTAATGCCCATATCAGCAGGAAGATCCAACACATACACATTAAAGCCAACCCGTTGCAAGATCTTGAATGGACCTACACTATGAGATCGTAGCTTCTTAGTGGTTCTTTGTGGGAAACGCTCAGGCCTTAAGCGTATCATCACATAATCTTCGACTAGAAAACCTCTAGATCTAAGATGAGAATCAGCTGCCAATTTATATTTTTCATTATTTGTTGTTACTCTTTGTCTGATCTCTTTATGCAACTCATGAATTTGATGTGCAAAAGACTCTGCAGACTCTGAAGGCCTAGATGTAACCGACATAGGGATGAGATCTATAGGTAACCTAGGCTTGTAACCATGCACAACTTGAAATGGACTCATGCTTGTGGTCCTATTGACCGAACTATTGAATGCAAGTTCTGCTGTATCTGAGATCAAGTCCCATGATTTGACATTTTCACCCACTAAACATCGTAAAAGATATCCTAGACTCCTATTTACCACTTGTGTTTGACCATCTGTCTGTGGGTAGTATGCAATGGAAAATTGAAGTCTAGTACCCATCATATACCACAGTGTCTTCGAAAAGTAGTTCACGAAACGCACCTCCCTATCAGACACTATGGATTTTGGAAACCCATGAAGACAGACAGCCCCCTCAAAGAATATCCTTGCCACTTTTATGGCATAAAAAGTTTTTGTAATGAACTGAAATTTTTGAACTTAATTAAAGGCTATTTTAGTACATAATGAGTTAAGGGTAAAATAGTAATTACCTGATGAAGAAATGATATTTCGTGAGAATCTCTAGAAAAAATTGGAGAATTAAAGAAGACTTAAGGACTAATTAGAATGAGTAAGTGGAATTAAACCCAAAGGGAGTCAACTTAAACAAATAAACTAGACTTAAGTGAGATTAATAGAAGACCAACCAAATAGGACCTTAACTTAAGTTGGTAAGAGTATAAATGCTCCTTATAACTTAAGAAACCCTAAAAGATGGTTGGAGACCTAGAAAAGACAAACCCTAGAGCTGGAAGAACAACTATAGAAGCTGAAGTAAAAGGATTTACAACCCAAATCAGAATTCAGGTGAGTGGACTTACAATCCCTAGGTATCTAGGCAAGAACCTAAATATCAGATCTATTATCATCCATGAAGTTCTTAATATGTAGATATTGATTTGAACTAGAATTATGTGGATTTATGTATAAGAATCACTATAATGAACTTGAATCAAAGTTAAAAGACCAAGATTAATGATAAGAGGTAGAAACCCTACCACAATTAGATTTGTATGAACGAATGTGGTGATATATGTAACTACTGTGAAATTGGAAAAATTATATTGGAATTGGTAATAAAAGCTAAGAAATTGATACGGAATTGAAGTGAGAAGATTTAATGTGCTAGCCTGTGAAATTATGTCACTGTCGGTAAATTGGCGATATACCGGCAAGTCCACCGACAGAACCCTGTTATTTGGTTTGGAAATTAGACTTTGGTCAGGGGTGGACCAACTCCACCGACCAACCCACTGACAGTGTTCACCGGCAAGATTCTTGTAACTCTTAATTTAGAATGGGTAAGTGTTTGATAAAAGGTTTACAAGATTCTTGTGTTGGACGGTATACCAGCACTCCACCGGCAGAACTACCAATGGATAACCAGTTTGAATGTTTAGGAGAATAATAGAGCCACTAGCATACCGGTACCCCACCGGTGAGGCCATCGGCCAGGCATGACTCTAAGAATTTGAATCCTAATTTATATGAGTGGATACTTAAAAGTGTATTGAAATCATTGAGACATTTAAATGAAAGTTGGATAGATGGATTATGAGTAGTGTACTACATACCTACAAGGAAGTATGTGTGATCATGAAGTAATGTAAATTAGTTTATTGTACATAGTACATCATGTATATTGAGAGTGTATACGTATACCCGTGATGAGGTAAGACATGTGATGAAGTGATTGTGTCAATCATTAGGAAGGTAAATTGTAGATAACTATGCTAATGATGTGGAATGAAAGATTGATGAATTCATATGTGTATTGGTGAATGTGTACAAGGCTTAATAATGATACAAATAATACGGGGTTATGAGATTATGAATGTGATAATTCTAAGTACTTATCCTGTTATGAATGAACATGATATATGAGAGTGAAGGACTAGTGAATGATACCAAGATATGATGTAACATGGAAATGTATGATAACCAATGATGATGCTAACTTGCGAGCATGTACATTATGTTTTATCCATTTTAGAATGGATGAATGATTACACATGGATTACTATGCGTGTCTAGAATTCATCACGTTGAATGACTTGTGATATGTTTATTTAAAGGCAAGTTGTGATATGTCATTACATGTGATGTGAGATTCGTATACTTATGCATTACATGCATCTAATGCGACATTAATGCATTTGGGGCCTGAAGGGTGACCCAATGACACGACTACACTTTGGATTCTTTGAGATGAGAACCAAAGGGATGATGATGTGAGGATACTTGGACTCAATGAAGATTGCCAAGGAGTGATGATCTTGGAGTCTGGAAAAAACTGGTTTTAAGTTAAATATCGACTTTGGGAGAGGGCTTTGAAACCCCTTGCCGCAAATTGTTACTCATATATAAACTGGATTAATGAGGGATGTACTGAACACTTATGTTTATATACACCAGATTTGGGTGTATACATTCATATGTGGTGAGAGTAAACTGTCAGATAATTGTGAACTGGTATGTTCCACGGAGGTTGAAAGATTGCCTTAGTTGTGGACCTTAGATCAAAAATAAAGGTGGGACGAGAGTGCCCATGGGTTGAAAATCCCTAACATTGTGCTGTACATACAGAATCTACTGTTGGCCTTATGGCCAGAATTGGTATATGCGATCGATAAGATGCATCAGTGGCCTCAGTAGGGATGTAACGTGGATATCTAGGGGTCATAGTTGTGAAAGAATTCATTTGCATTTCATTTTGTTCGAACCTACCATTGCTTGGGGTGATGGTTTAATTGTTCATGTCATTGCATAAAAATGAAGAACAAATGCATTATTCATGACAACATTCATCCATGGAGTCAGAACGAAAGAGTGAATTGTGATATGAGTTATCTGATGTGATGTAAGTGTTAAGATCCGAAGTGTAAAATTTCTAATACATGTAGCAAGTAAGTGACAAGGGAATAATGAATATAAATATTAAGGATGAAAACCATATTATTCTTAAGTTATTATGATAAATCTCACATTATAACTGAATTGTGTTTCTAGGTAAATACCCGGGTATTGCGGGTTTAATCACGAGCTTTCTACCTCACGCTCTTTTATATATATTTTTCAGGTTAAACTACGTATCTCTGAGAACATTGTTGTCGGATTTGGGTTAGAGTGTACCCACCTCGTAGATGATTATTAAGGATCTTGGTAAAGTATGAATATCTAAAATATAGATTTTATTAATTGTGTATCTTGTTATTCACTGGTTTGCCACCTCCTGTGGAGGGGGTGAGAGCTGCATTGACCATCTTCTGACGGGAAAATCTTGAATAGGTGTACCCCCTAGAAGTGGGACGTGACAGTTTTGAAGCAAGGGATAAAGTGAGCCATTTTTGAAAAAGGTCCACCACAGCAAACATGGAATCGTGCTGCATAATAGTCTTGGAATCCCAAGCACGAAATCCATGGAAATGTCTTTCCACGAAGCATATGGCACTGGCAATGGGGTGTAGAGATCCGTATTTGGCTTTCTGTGCTTTGCCAGTTGACAAGCTCTGCATTGCCGATAATTTTGGCTACGTCTCGCTTGAGACTAGGCCAGTAGAACCTATCTTCCACAAGGGCAATGGTCTTGTCTCGACCAAAATGTCCTGCCACTCCACCAACATGGAGTTCCAATACAAGAAAATCCCTAAGAGATGTACGAGGAATACAAAGTTTGTTGCCTCGAAACAGAAAGCCACCTTGCAACACAAATCTACTGTCACTATGATTTGGGCTTCGAAGGACAACAGTGTGCAATTCCTTAAAATCATGACACAAGTACGCTTCTTTTATCTAATCAAAACTGACCACTTCTACACTCATAAAGTGCAAAAAAGTGAGTCGTCTACTCAAAAAGTGTGTTGGCTTATTCTCAACCCTTGCTCTATGTTTGAGAACAAATGTATACTCTTGAAGCATTTCAATCAACTGGACATGTCGTCGATTTAACTTTTTTTGGGAATTGAGATACTTTAAAGCCTCATGATCAAAGAACAAGAAAAATTCATGTGGTCAAAGATAATGCCTCTAATACTTTAATGCTTGCATTACCGCATAGAATTCCTTGTCATAAGTAGAGTACTTTTTCCTTGCATCATTCAATTTCTCACTGAAATATGCAATGGGGTGACCTTCTTGGCTTGAAACTTTGCCAATACCAACACCAGAAGCATCACAAGCAACCTTAAAGACTTTTGAGAAGTCTAGGAGGCGCATCATAAATGCTTCCGTCATCCTCGTTTTAATCTCTTGAAAAGCCTTTGCTGCGGCTTTAGTCCAATTGAATTCCCCCTTTTTTATGCAATCTGTAACTGGAGCCATGATGGCACTAGCTCCCCTAATGAACCATCGATAGAATGTAGCCAGACTATAAAAGCTACGTATATCGTGTATGTTCTTCGGTTCAGTCCATTGCACAATAGCTTTGACCTTTTCGGGATCCGCAGACACTCCCTCTGAAGACACAACAAACACTAAGAAGACAGATTGTTTTGACATAAAGGAACACTTCTTTAGGTTTGCATACGGCTTCTCTTGTCTTAGGATTCCAAGCGCATGCCTTAGATGAGTGAGGTGTTGTTCCTTGGTTTTGCTGTAAATCAAGATGTCATTGAAATACACTACCAGGAACTTGCCCATAAAAGGTCTCAACACTTGGGTCATTATTCGCATAAATGTACTAGGTGCATTTATTAGCTCAAAAGGCATGGCCAACTACTCATATAGACCATCCTTGGTCTTAAAGGCAGTTTTCCACTTGTCAGCTGGAAAAATGCGGATTTGATGGTAGCAGCTCTTCCAATCAATCTTAGAAAATATGGCGGCTCCAGACATCATGTCCAGTATATCTTCAAGTCTCGATATATGAAACCAATACTTTACCGTGATCTTATTTATTGCTCTGCTGTCCACACACATTCTCCATGACCCATCCTTCGGTGTGAGGAGCTTTGGCACGACATAGGGGCTGAGGTTCTCTCTAATGAACCTATTCTGTAAGAGGTCATCCACTTGCCTCTTTAACTCTATATGTTATGTGGGATTCATCTTGTAATGTGGGAGAACTGGCAAAATTGCTTCTAGGACAAGATCAATTGCGTTTTGGATATCACACATTGGAGGGAGTTCATTACACAAATCTTCAGGGGAAGACATCCTGAAACTCATGCATCATTAGAACTACTTCTTCTGGTAGCTCTATTTCAAGTTCAGGACGGAACTTTCTTTTCTTTTCTTTTTTATATCGATAACGAAAAGTTTTATTGCAAAGGAAGAAGAGAAAAGTACAACAGTAATAAAAAGAAAGAACTAAAAGGGTTCCCCAAGGGGGGAAGACCAGAGAAGAGAACATAAAAGAAAACTGATTACAATGGGGACATGGTCTCCACCACTAGAGACAACCTAAATACTCAAGAAATTCCATGCATTCTCGCAAGCAAACAAACATAAACGCATCAGCCTCCATAGTTACAACATCTCGTAATGTCTGACCACGGCAATTTAAATTCCGGGAGAGTAGTTTCCCAAGCCGACGCCATACTCATGATAGAATCAATAAGCTTCCCCATGCTCTTTTCTTTGTCTTCAAAGATTCTAGGGGGCCACCCAGTCAACTCCAGCTAGATAAAGAAACAATCCCCAAATCTGATTCGCCCACCTGCATCTCATGAATAAATGATCCACTGTTTCCCCACAACTCATACACATGGTAAATCTGGGGAGAAAGAGCCATGAATGGCCTCCTCCTTTGCATTAAGTTTGCAGTATTGATTCTGTAAAGAAGAGTAGACCACGCAAAAGCTTTGACTTTTGGGGGGACCCTGGTTCCCCAAAGCAAGGACGAAGAAAAAGGAGGAAGAAGACTAGATCTGGGATCCGAAATCAGAAAATACCGAAGGGATTTTGTAGTGAACCTACCACCTGACTTTAATGTCCATAACCTGGAATCAGAAAGGCTACCATCAATAATCACAATTTTAAAGAGCGAAAACAGAGATGCTAACTCATCAATGTCGACTAACCTAGGATCTCGTAGAAAGGGAAAATTCCACGGAAGCCCGGATGTGGACCAGCTAAGGACCTCACAGACCAAAGACTCTTTATTGGCTGATAGGCGGAAAGACCTAGGGAATCTAGATGCCAAAGTGGAGTCCCCTCACCAAAGATGCAACCAAAAACAGATGGAAGACCCCAACTCAACAGAAAATCTCATAAACCTATCGAAGATATGAATTAATCCAAAAATGACCTTCCAGGCATAGTGTAAGGGATCGTCCGATCCTGAGATGGATCAGACGATCCAACTCGGGATCGGACCGGGACGATTTCCGAGTGGGAACCAATCCTATATTAAAGGTAAATTCTTTGACTCAGTCCGATTCTGAGACGGATCGGGAGATCCAACTCGGGATCGGCGATCCGGATCGTCCAATCCGTCTCGGATTGTCCGAGTCGAACCAAGTTGGGGTTTTGAATTTTTTTTTTATTAATTTGTAATCCAAATTAGCATTTTTTCGAATACATGATTCTGAAGCATTTTGTCAAACAGGTGGCGGGATTGAATTAGAAGAAAACGAAGTAAAAGAAGAAGAAAAAGAAAAGAAGAAGAAGAAGAAGAAGAAGAAGAAGAAGAAGAAGAAGAACCAACCTAATGTTTCTCAAATCCAACCATTTCTCTATAATTTGTATGTGTTTGTTTTTTGACATAGTTATCTATCTCGTCGTTCGATCTTGACTTTCTATGTACTTACTTCTAATCTTTTCATGTTGTGGTTGGATTAGGATATCATATGGGAGCTCCATGTCTGATCAGAAATTGAAAGCTTCAAGGAAGAAAGCTGAATAACTGATAGCCTGATACAGATGGAGTCGAGCTGAAAGCTTCAAGGAAGCAAGCTGAATAGCTGATGGCCTGATACAGATGGAGTTGAGCTGAAAGCTTCAACGAAGTAAGCTAAATAGCTGATAGCCTGATACAGATGGAGTTCAGCACCCAAGCTGAAATCGTCATCTCAGCTTCTTCTTTTTTCACCATTTCTTCCATGCTTCTTTTTTTCACCATTTT
>JAUPMG010271491.1:0-19302 GCA_031762675.1 Pachysandra terminalis
ATTTCAACATTCTCTTTTCCCCTTGTCTCTTCTCTTTGTCTTATTCACAGGTAACGTTTGAGAAGGAACGCTCTTGGTAGAACGGTTGCGCGACGGTTTAAGCTGTCTTGAGACAGACTCTCTTTACCTATTTCTCTGGAAGAGTTGTTATATTGATTCTTATGTATTAGCTATTATTTCATCTTAATATATTTGGTCTTTTACAAACCCGTCATCACCAATACTAATTTGGGCCTAAGCCGAATTGAGTAAAACCTGGCCCAATCCGGCTATATACAACCCTATCATCAGCTGAGTACCTCGAACAGCATCTATTCGTACAAAGTGGACACGTGCATTCCAATAGTGGTTGAATGACTTTTGAGTCCGCGTCGTTTGTACGTGGGAGGTGAAGTTTCCTTCGCCATTAAGAACAAGTTCTCTTCCAGATAAATTATTGACGTGGATTGACTATAGAAGTCCCATTTCGTTCTATAAAAACTGATAAATCTTCGTCTTGCAAGGTTCATTCCAAACTAAGAATCGACAGGGCCGACGAAGTTTCAGATATGGCTAACGAAGACGTAGGTGGCGCTTCTCACGATCTCAAATCGATCCTCTCTTCGATCGAGAGGAACTACCTCGTTCAGAATACCGGCGACCAGGTAGGTTGCTTCTCCGATCTCTTATTTGTTTGAATTTCCAAGTCTCCTTTGCTAAATTCAAATGACTGAATTTCACAGGTATCGATCGACAATTTAAGTGGGAAGATAGTCGGATTATATTTCTCTGCATCATGGTGTGGTCCATGCCAGCGATTCACCCCGAATTTAATAGAGGTATACAATGAGCTCTCGCCGTACGGCAACTTTGAAGTTGTCTTTATATCGGCCGATGAAGATGAGGAATCCTTCAATGGATACTTCTCCAAGATGCCGTGGCTCGCAATTCCGTTTTCTGATTCAGAAACACGCGACCGATTAGATGAACTGTTCCAAGTGAATGGAATACCGTTCCTTGTGATCCTTGATGCGAATGGGAAGGTTTTGAGCGATGAGGGAGTTGGGGTCATCAAAGAGTATGGAGCCGAGGCATACCCATTTACGCCAGAAAAGATTGAAGAGATTAAAGAACAAGAAGCAGCAGCTAAGAAGGAACAGTCCTTGAGATCTATCTTGGTTTCTCGTTCCCGTGACTTTCTGATTTCAAATGTTGGAAAGAAAGTAAGACTAAGCAAATTTACTGTTCTTCTTGTTGTTCCTTCTATATTATTCTGCATTTTATAGGTCAAATGACCAGAGTATGTTAGGCGCGCTATCGCCTTCACCGACAGTCAAAAGCTAACCCTTACCGATAATAGTACTTATCTGTTGACGGCCAAAAGAATAGTACTTATCTGGTGACGGCCGAAAAGCTAGCGCTTGCCGATAATAGTACTTGTGGCCGACGGCCGAAAGCTAGCCCTTGCCAATAATAGTACTAATCTATCGTTTGCCAATAATAGTTGAGCTAGCACTTGACGATAATAGTACTTATCCTCATCTGCTAACGCTTATCAGTCGCAACAGTCGAGCCTTTAATTTGGGATTAATGCTTATCTAATCCAACCGTTCAATACTGATGAGCCTTGATTATTTCTGGTGTAAACACATATATCAGAATATTGACTTTATATAGTACTTGCTATTCAGATACCAGTCTCAGAGCTTGAAGGGAAGACAGTAGGCCTATATTTCTCCTTGTCTTCTTACAGATCATGTATTGAATTCACCCCAAAGCTTGTGGAAGTTCATGAGAAGCTGAAGGAGAAAGGAGAGAGCTTTGAGGTTGTGTTAATCTCCATTGATGAAGAAGAAGAATTATTCAACAAAAGTTTTGAAAAAATGCCTTGGATTGCTTTACCCTTCAAGGATAAGAGCTGTGAGAAGCTGGCCCGTTACTTCGAGCTCAGAACCATACCTACTCTGGTTATAATTGGGAAGGATGGGAAAACTGTTAATTCCAATGTTGCTGAAGTTGTTGAAGAACATGGAGTTCAGGCCTATCCATTTACACCGGAAAAACTTGCAGAGCTAGCTGAGATAGAGAAGGCCAAACGGGAAGCACAGACGCTCGAGTCAATTTTGGTTTCTGGGGATCGAGATTTCGTAGTTGGGAAAGATGGGGCCAAGGTAAGATTGCTGCAAAATTACCTAATGATCTATCACAATTGGCATATGATCACTGCAACTTTAAATGGATTCTAATACTCCTACCAATGTGTGTGTGTGCGTGCTTAATGACCAATTCATGTATCCCATTTCAGATTCCAGTGTCCGACCTCGTGGGGAAGACTATTCTACTCTACTTCTCTGCGCAATGGTGTCCTCCATGCCGTGCTTTTCTACCCAAGATGATTGAAGCTTACCGTGAGATTAAGGAGAAGGAAGAAGCATTTGAGGTGGTTTTTGTATCAAGCGACAGGGACCAATCATCTTTTGATGAATTCTATTCGGGAATGCCGTGGTTGGCACTTCCCTTTGGTGATGGAAGGAAGGCATCGTTGGGTCGGACGTTCAAGGTTCATGGCATCCCCACAATTGTAGCCATAGGACCCACAGGAAAGACCATCACTACAGAGGCACGGGAACTTCTGATGGCTCATGGTGCAAGTGCATATCCTTTCACCGATGAACGTATGAAGGCGATAGAGGCAGCACTCGAGGAGATGGCAAAGGGGTGGCCTAAGAAGCTGAAGCACCCACTCCATGAAGAGCATGAACTTGGGCTCACTCGTCGTAGGGTTTACACTTGCGATGGATGTCAGGAGGAAGGCCATGACTGGTCTTTCTATTGTGAAGACTGTGATTTTGATCTCCATCCCAAGTGTGCTTTGGAGGATGACAAAGGAGAGAAAGATGATGAAAAGAAGGATGAGATCATGGATGATGGTGACGAAGGCGTTGAACACGAATCCAAGGAGGGATGGACTTGTGATGGCAAAGTTTGCTTTAGAGCTTGAGAAGTTAGTTTTTTTTCCTATTAAAGCTTATGGCTATGGCATCTTCATCTTATGTGTGGAGTTCTGACTTGTTGTAATCAGTCCTATTGTGTCCATGGATTATCTTATGTTTCATCTTTATCTAGTGGTTACTATATCGAAGTTACTAGTAATATCCCAGTGTAATGGAAGTGATTATTGTGCATGGATACTCGTAAAAACTTAGGTTTGACACTGAAATTTGAGGGTAAAAAATTACATAGACGGCAGACATGGATCGACCTTCTACTATGAGAAGTGTGATCACTACCATGTTCAGGACAAATATATGCGACAAAAGATGATCAAAGGGCGAACATAATATGATTTGCAAGAAAAAGCAAAGAGTGGACGACTTGCAATGAGAAAATTTGACATAAAGCTTGAATTAGAATCTGATGATATTCATCAAGGCAGCATTTAGGTATCTGGATCAAGGAAGCGTTCAGGTATGTGAATCAAGGGTAGAAGTATGGTTCTGATATTTGAACGAATAGCAATTAATGATAATATATCACCCTTGATCACTTGTCTTTTCCAAGTGATCTAGGGTTTCGACTGGTATAGGCAGTGACCGTCTGGTCACAGAAACAATCCCAATAAAGTTTCGACTCCGAAACTTCGTAAATAGTTTCTTCTAGTGGATTCCCATTTATCAGACTGAATCCTCACCCTCTTTCTATAGGAAGGCATCCTAATGCTGTCATTACATTTCACCAAATGCCACACCTTTTGGGGTTCCTAAAGTAACCATACTCTGTAGAAAAAAAGATTTACCCTTTGCAACTTCTAATTCAACATGGAAGAAGAGAGGACTCCATAAATATAATTATGTAACTTGTTTATAGGTTGAAACATGAAGTCTTTTCGTGCCTAATTCACACGGAAAGTATTCAAACTGCGAAACAGTTTCTTCACAGTTCACATTTGCAGATGGTTCTGTTAGGGATATAAGATCACTCCCTTAGCGGTGTAGTCGTGCAAATGAACTAGACTACAGATTAGACTAAGATATGGATAACTTATCTCAACTAAAGCAATTAAGTAATTTTTCAGGAAAATGATAAACAGTTTAAGAATACCTCTAAATAAATGCAACACAACATGGAGGAAGATCTTATGGTTTCATTTTGGGACATTCACAACAGGGTACTTATCGCGCGCGCGCACACATGGAGGAAGGCCTTATTATGGTTTCAATTTGGGACATTCACAAAAGGGTACTTATTGCGCACACACACACATGGAGGAAGGCCTTGTGGTTTTAATTTGGGATATTCACAATAAGGCACTTACTGCGAGTGAGCACACACACACACACACACACGGGGGGATGGTTCCCAATTCGGCACACACAATTCATTATAAGTGAAGTTACTCATAAAGCAGGATCGTAATTTCACAAAATTGAAGACTAACAATGCAAGACTACAACACACACACACACACACAATTCATTATACGTACACTTACTCATAAAGCAGAATGGTAATTTCACAAAATTGAAGAACAAAAATGCAACACACACATGCGCACGCACACACACAATTCACTATAAGTAAACTTACTCATAAAGCAGAATGGCAATTTCACAAAATTGAAGAATAACAATGCAAGACTACAACGCACACACACACACACAATTCACTATTAAGTAAACCTGCTCATAAAGAAGTAGGGTAATTTCACAAAATTGAAGAATAACAATGCCAGACTACAACATCATAAGGACGCAGCAGCTTCTGCATTTTAAGTTAACATTCACAAAATTTATCAAACAGAAAAGAAGCAGAAAGATAGCTAATTTTACCTAATCGCCAGATTGTTCTAAACAATGGAGATCTTTGCTCCAGCTTCTTCAAGCTGCTTCTTCGCCTCTTCGGCTTCTTCCTTTGACACCGCCTCCTTAAATTTCTTTGGAAGGCCTTCAATCAACTCCTTGGCCTCCTTCAATGCCAGACTGGTAAGCGCTCTCACCGCCTTAATTGTTGCGATTCTCGAATTGCTCGGGACTTCCTCGATTACAACATCGAACTCGGTCTTCTCCTCGACGACGGTGGGACCAGCAGCATCAGCCGCTCCAGGAGCGACAGCGATAGCAGCCGGAGCGAATGCCGCTGCAGAGACACCGAGCTCTTCTTGTAACCAGTCGACGAGGTTGCGAGCCTCTTCTAAGGTTAGGTTCTTGAGCTCGTTTCCGATCTTCTCTAACTTTTCAGGAACAGCGACGGCGGAAATAGGAGGGAGGAAGGAGGCTTTGCGGGAGAATTTAGGGTTCCGGAGTGGAAATTCTATGGTTTGTTTAGGGAAGGTGGTGGGATGATGCGTAGGATAAGCAGAGGAAGGTGTAGCATAAGACGCAGATCGGACGGTAAGAATTGAGAGTGTTGACGCCATCTCTCTCTCTCTCTCTCTGCAGTAGAGAAGTCTCCGGAAAAATAAGAGGGGGGAAGAGAGATGGATAGGATAAGATATAACAAATACGGCGAAATCACCAGGAGGCTGATTTACAAAAAAATCCTTTTGAGTCGAAAGAAATTGCTATTATTTGCAACTTAAAAATCTACCCAAAAAAAACCTAAAACCTGAGCCTAGACTAAACCATGAAAAATATCTAGCGTAGGAGAAGGCCATGGGGCATTTCCGAGAATCGAACTCGGGACCTCTCGCACCCAAAGCAAAAATCATACCACTAGACCAAATGCCCATATTGGTTGTGAATAATAATAATATATATATAATACAACAATAATTAAAACGAACTTCAGTACTCCTATAAGTACTTATTTTGTAGCTTATAGCTTATATAAGCACTTATTAAAATTAAATATGCGTTTGGAAGCACTTATGGGTAAGTGCTTACCCATAAGCACTAGAGGAAGGCTACCCATAAGGAGAAGCTACCGAAGCATCTTCTCCTAAGCTCTTAGCCGTTAAGCTATTTCACAACTCTAATAATAAAATGTCTATTTTACCCCTAAACTTTCATACACTTAAAAAAATGTTCTTTTTAAACTTTAATAATATTTTATAAAACCTATTTTACCCCTAAATTTTCATAAGCCCTTAAATAAATATATTTACCAAACGCTATTTTCTTAAAATAAATAGTTTATTGCTGTTGTGGATAAGTGCTCCCATTGAGCAACTTGTCCAGTGAGTGCTTACCCATAAGCATAAGCTGGGACAAACGCAGCCTAAAGAATGTATGATATAAATAAAAGGATAATTTTATCATTTTAAATGTTTTACTTAAATTTAAATAACTGCTATTGTTTCTCGTAAATGCAGTTTTTAGAAACAGCCCCACTCCTACTTCACCAAAATACTTTCTGAAGAAGCACTTTCATGTAAAGTCGCTTTTACAAATGTCACCAAACACCCAAGCATTAGTTGAGAAGCCTTGAGAAGCCCTTTCGGGTCTAGGAAGGGATGGATTCCTCTCTTAGGAAGCAACGCTAAACGATTGTGTGTGAATTATCAAATGATCCACCAAAGTAGATCAAACCAAATCAATCAAAGTAGAGCCCACACTCCATCACTGATTTCTGATTATCTCTGAATTCATCTAAAGAAAAAAGAGAAATAAGACTGCACAATCCCACTTTGTACGTGTAACTTGATCCATCTATTGATAATAAATCTGCAATGCAAAGCTTCTAATGCTGTAATCAATAATGAATAACATCTGAAGCCGTTTGCATAAATAGAGATGATCAGTTAAGATCACCAAGTATTTCCTCTCTTCTATGCTACAGCATGCTACAACATGAATATTACAGAATTAGATGAACAAGGACCTTGCTACACTTTGAAAAAAAAAAAAAAGACTTTAAAAACAGTTCACCACCTTCGACGTCGCCTCCCATACCAGTATGCAAATATGGCTATTGAAGTGGCAACAACAACCCCAGCCGTTGCATGCCATGCGTATACTGGCTTTTCCAACACTATGCCAGAACTGATGAGCTCTACAGGCGATGACGGTGTTGGTTGCCGGCTAATTGACAGTGCAAAACCCAGACCTTGCCGTTCAAGATCCGCAATGTCTTCGACTGCTGGTTTGAGCCTGGTTGCCTTGGCTATAGCTTCATACTCCTCTTTAGTTCCACCTTCAAGAAAAGACCCCACAAGTTGACCCTTACTGACCCAGTAAGCACCAAAGGACCCGGTGGAGAAGTCCCCAAAATAAACAACTTCCCCTACATTGTCCCCGTAGAATTGCCAAGACAATGTGAAGACTCTGGAGTAGAAGAATGGCAGGTAGTCGAAGTCACCAGTCTCGTCCAGTGCCATTATTGCAGAAACAGCATGCCTTGCTGACTTCCGAGCCAAATCAACATGCTCAAGTCTACGTGTCTCGTTAAATAATTTCACTGGAAATGCTGCAACATCTCCTACAGCGTATACAGAGCTGTTGCTGGTTTGCATCCGCCCATTCACTTTGATCCCACCCTTCTCCAAATTCAGCTGGCCTTCAAACAGACCCGTGTTTGGACGGATTCCAATGCCCACCACAACCATGTCTGTCTCTAGCCTTGTCCCGTCCCTAAGTATAACTGCTGTGACCTGCAAATGAAGGGGGAAAAGTTATCTGACAAACTGATATGGTCATAGAATGAAAATGAGAAATATCATAGGAATCATTACAAATTTCGCATTCTTTAACTGGTATCTGGCGAAGAAGTTGTACAAGCGAGGTTACAATAGAGTTTATATGAGATGCGTTACAAAGAAGCAAGGTGAAAGAATCATTGAAATGGTGCATGGAGGTGATGGATTCGGGGAAGGGTAAAGAGCCTTGTGCTGATACATATTTCTAAATACCTCTTATTAGTTAATGAATCCATGCAACTCTACCTAACTCTAAAAAAAAAAAATGTATATACAGGTCAATCCACCCTATGCCTTCAGTAACATATACAAAAGAAACCCAATACTGTGATGTGTATGCTTTACACATGGCAAAAATCCCAATCATAGGCAGACTGCCAAACGTTAGGCCTAGGAGTGGCAATGGGCTGGGTGACCTGCCCGGCCTGATCAGCCTAACCCTATGATTGGGTGGGCTTGGGCAGGGGTAAGTGGCCCATAGGGGCGGGGCGGACTGGACTTTAGGGCCCAATTGGTTTTTCGGGTCGGGTTCGGGTTTATGTTTAGATTGGCTCGGCCTGACCTATGCATTACATCTAATTACTATTTTTCTAAATTGCATACGTATAAATATTATATTATCAATACAAATGTCTAACTTTCATTACATAGTCATACTATTTTATAGATTAATATACTATAAATCTCAAAACTTTTAGTTTTTTTATAGGTATTTATGAAATATCCTTGAAATTTATAGTTTTTTAATTTTAAAAAGTAAACCATTTTAATTTTTAGGATGAGCTGAACCGGGCTCGGGCTTGATGCATTTTAAATACATTGGGCTCAAGGGGTGCCAGCCTGGCCCAAGCCCACCCATAGTTAGGCCACTCAAGACTTGAGAACCCATGAGCCAATAACTTTTTTATATCCATTCTGGTTTCTCACTAACATTCATATACTAAGAGCATAATTCTATTAAATACTATTAAGGTTTAACATGTGGTTTTACCTTTCCCTTTTAAGAAATAAAATTATTTGACATTGTGTATTTGGATTTTTTTTCCTTGATGGTAAAGGTATATAATTCAAAAAAGATATATTACAAGTAAAGGTGTATTTGGATGTTTAGCTTATTAGTATAAAGGTAAGTCAGGATGCTAGATCCTGGAGCAGCTGTGTCTACAACTGATTGCCTAATTAGATGTGTTTGGAAACTCGACTTGTCTAAATTGCAGTTTGGTTGAATTTTCTTGAATCTTGTTTGCTATTAGATCATGTAATCCGTGTTTCTAGTGCAACAACAACAGAGAAGATAGAGCATGTACAAGATGAGTTGAAACATTGTCAACCCATGGAGCGAGAGACCAGTATAACCAACCAATAAAAGGCATTGAGTTGACAAAACTAGTGTAAACTAGGTGATTGATGCAGAACTCAGCCAAGTTAACTTAGTCTATCTCTGAGCCCTGGCTCCAAAGCAGGATATATGAACGCCCAGCCTCGTTAATGACTACAACCTGTTGATTATCATTATAACCAACGATTTTATCTATTGATTCTTCAAGTAAACTTTGGAAATCAAAGGCCAGATTTAGGATTCATTAATTTATATACTTTCTTAAGTGAGCTGATATGATGATCAAGTTAGAATGCTTGGCAGCACGAGAGTTACCTTACTGGTGGAGTCCGTTTCAAATTTTGACAGGACAGTTCCTTTGATGAACTTTATTCCTTTTGATTTGTAGTAATCCTCATAGTAACTAGCAATCTTCGGTGTAAATAGACGGGCCACTGCAAAAACCAAGAATAATCAAATCTTCCAGAGAATAAATCCTAATATCAGTTATACCAGAACATCTAGTATCGCTACATTATAAGTAATGAAACTGTTAAGAACCACTTCGTCTAAAAGGTTAAGCTGTTAGAGAACGGCACAACAATGTATATCACATGGTTCAACACCCCCCGCATGTGCGGTTTCCGCATGGGAACAACACATCCGTGGGAGAACACAAGGCATTGAGGCAAACACATCCGCACGGGAACAACACATCCATGGGAGAATAAACACAAAAACACATACCCCCTGGACTCGAACACTCGACCTCCCGCTCTGATACCATGTTAAGAACCACTTACTCTAAAACTTAAGCTGTTAGAGAACGGCACAACAATGTATATCAAATGGTTCAACAGAAACAAACAGCACAACTCTTTCAAGGACTTATAGGAGGCTCTCTAATATTTAGCATTTTAGATGAAAAGATATTTCTTTAGCTCGCAGCAAAGAGTACTAACTAAAGACATAATATATTTTCATAATACATGACATAATTGCATTCTGTAAAAGAAAAAATATACCTTATAATTGCATTCTGTAAAAGAAAAAATATACCTTATAATTTGAAGTTCTCCCAACAAAATAAAGCTCAAGTAGAAAACATGAAATATGAATTATCTTGAATATGGGAAATGACTGACTATTAACAACTTTAAGAATCATTCATATATATCTAAATCATGTAGCCAAGGTAATCCACCCGTTGTTTAAATAGAAGGGACGGACTTTTATAATACGTGTTGGCTTAAATACTAAAGCAGCGTTAGATAGCAATAGGGAAACAAACATAAACAGGAACCGGAAAAAGTACTTACTGCAATGTGCTTCCGGAAAGACCATGGTTACATTTATTTTATTTATTACCAAAGATGCAGCACACTCCATCCCTATGTAGCCACCACCAATGACAACAGCGTTCCCACCAACACAAGATTGCATCACACTAACAAGCCTGGTTGCATCAGCTAAATCACGTAAATAACATACATTTTCAGCATCTGATCCACCCACTCCAAATTCTTCAAGCTTCAAAGCCTACAATTACAATTCAATCAGAGATAGTCAGATTCAACCACTTTCTATGTATTAAGTTTTTACTTCCCTCTGTTTCAATAATGGAGATTGAGCCCCTAACATTAATGCTGCATGTTTGGTATCATTAACAAAGCAGAGGCTCAACCTATACAAGCCTTTACACATACATAACTTCCTACCAATATTGCTAACTTTTTTACACAATCTTACGTACTAGCAAAGTATTATTTCTTGTTCGATATGCATGTAAAAATCATTAATGACATAATTTGTCTTTCTATTGCAAGAAATAGGAATTATAAAATTAAAAGGTTGGATAGATTACCCGAGCACCAGTTGCAATGATAAGAATTTTATAACTTATAGTTTCTCCGGTCGCTGTTAACAGTGTTTTCCGCCTCACATCAACAGATTTAACCCATGTTCCAAGAACCAGTTCAATTCCTAAAAAGAAGACCCAGATTCTGATGATTAGTAGTTTTGCTAGAAAATAAATTAAACATAGTAATAATAATGCAGTAACAATAAAATCATCAAAGCTACTCTTTGGGAGTTTTCAAAACAAAACGTTGGTTCCCATGCACAAATGTAAATTATATATTAAAAGTCACAACTATCAAAATTTTATGTCTTAATCACGCCAATTTTGAATATATTAGATATTTTTGGATCAATACAAAGATTCAAGATCTATGTCTTAACTTTTAAGGGACTTAGCTAAGTATTATGCCAGCTGCTAACGTGCTACAACCCTCCTTCTCTACTGGGGCTTGGGAAAGGAAATGCCCAAAAGATATAGCAATATAAAACAGCATTTGGAAAGGGAAAAATTAGTTACCAAATTAGGTTTCCTTTCCGTTCTTAAAACATGGTGTATGAAGAAGACCCTAGTAAAAAATCCATCATTTTTGTATCTCATCGTCATAAAATTTAAACATCGAGCCTACTACTTATGTTGGTTCTAACTTTTCCCTTTCATTGCAGCCTTGCAACTTCTTTATTTTATTTCTGACTTATTTTACATGGATTGGTCGTCGGACATTTTGTTGTATGCACACTATCCTAACCAGTAACCAGTATCTTCTGAAGAAAATTGTCGTCCTTTTGTTTTTCTCCCTTTCTTCCCTTTCTCTTAGTGATTTGACCTTGCTCAGTGCACAAATGTTACCCAAAACAAAGTTATTATGGACAAATCTACACTTTGAATTATGCAGAGTTCAACGCTTCAATAGATGGAGTTGAATAGAGTTCGGAGTAAAAAATCAATTTTAAACTATTTAGTTCATAGAAACAAAAAAAATAAAAAAAAAATAAGCAGCAATAAAGACGCTCATTAATCTACACTAAAGAATATAATCACAGCATTTCAGTTTAAATTAATAAAATGACAAAAAAGCAGTGAGAATTAATTTTATTGTAAACTGAACCAGGGAAAAAAAATCAAGTGAAAAAGAAGGTAAATTAGACAGGCTTCATATTTCCTATCATCAGGAATGGGCTTTTCCAATTATATCGAAGAAAAAATTTTAAGCATTTGTCACTTCATCTCCGTTTTATATGTTGAAATGACTAAGAAAGATAGTAAAAGAATGAACACATCCAAGAGAGACAAGAAGTGCTGCAATAGGAAAAATAACTGAACGTTGGTTGAGATGGTTTGGGCATGTATTACGTGGAGAGTGCAAGAAGATCTATGTTTCCGACCCAAGACCTATGGAAAGGGCCTCGATGGACTTGGTCACAAATGGTTTGAAAGCACATAATCTAAATGAAAAAAAATGATTTTGACAGTCAAGGATGGCAAAACAAGATCTATGCTGACAATCCAATTAGCTTGGATAAGGCAATATGTTGTTGATTACTCTCATCTCTATATTATAAAAAGAACATTAAAAGTTGCAGATAAGGGTGCAACTCGGTTCGGGTTGACATCAACCCAAGACCAAACCGAGGTTAGTGAATGTTAACTCAAAACCGAACCAAATCGAACTCCCAAACCGAAAACCGAACCGAATTAAAATGGAAAACCCTAAACCCAAACCAACCCAACCCAAATGCAATTTTGGTTCGGTTTGGGTCGGGTTAATAGAATTTTTTAAGGAATTACATTATATATAAGAGATCATGTTTTATATACCATATAATATATAATATACCAAACATATCATTTATAATACATATATATTTATACACACGCACATATAAAGAGAGACTATAATTCGATTTAAATCGGTTCATTCAGAGTTATACATACTAGAGTTCGGGTTTTGGTTCGGTTTAACCAAGACTTCGACCCAAAACCAAACTGAGCTAATTTGGATTTATAATTTCAAAACCGAAACTGAACCAAATTCTAGACACCCAACCCAACCCAAACCGAAGTCGGTTTGGGTTGGTCGGTTTTTGGGTTGAACCGACCCAAGTTGCACCCTTAGTTGCAGAAGGCTTTATTTAAAGACTGAAGTGTATTGAAGAAGTTCTATTTAAACTATTTCTTGAAAGAGCCTTTTTAGTTCCAACTTGAGTGTATCAGAATAAAGTATTGCTTGGAACTGAAGTACAAATCAACCACATCCACTTCACCCTCACTGATCCAAAGGATTTGCATTCAGCGAATTGTGTTCCTATAGTAATGGTCTGAAGAACAATGGATCAAAAGTTACTTGCCTTGCAATAGGGATCACAATTGCCATCTCAGTACTCTGTTAGAATAAACAACCACCCATTGAACTCTGATGAAACCCGTGTGAGTGCAACACCTCAACAATCTTAATTGACTCCAGTCTAACAAATAGTAACTTATTCTAAGTGGTCCAATCTTTGTTCAGATTCCCATCTATTCATCAAGTGGTCATCAAACTGGGTGTTTGTTGTTCTTTAGAGATACGTGCAAGTATTTACTACATCCAGATTTATTTCTGCTCCTTGAGTTCCCTCTTTTCCTTTTATGTTTCATAAAATATTTTAATTTTATATTCACCGGATGTAGGCACAAGGAGCAACAGCTCTCTCGGTGAACAAATGTGTTAGATATGACATAACATATTATAAGCAATCAGCACATTTCCATTCATTTCACACCATGTTCGGGGGTTCGTTAGAGATTCAAATATTTCTATTTATTTTTCTTGCCTACTTTTGTAACTAATATAGCTGCATTGAGCCTCTCATTTGACTAAGGCATTGAATTTTCAAATCATATCTACTGGTATGACAATCAGTAAGCCAAAAAACTCCATTAACTTTTTGATATGTACAAATATAGTAACAGTTTAAACATCCTAGAATATAGGTGTATACACTCTAGAACGTCCAGTGTGAAAGCTTCTGAGGCTGCAAAATTGCATGTGTTAAATTCAAATATTGATCTCTCAAGCATCTAAATTAGTGTTTGTAAAGCCAAACCAGAAATCTAAATCATAAACCATTAATTTTAACCAGTGGGATAGTCGTGAGAGGTAAAGAAATTAATTCTTTTTTCCATGTGATGCTTTTTCGAATGGTCCGTTGATTGGTTCACAATCATCACAGCAGCAATTAATAAATTCTTAGTGAAAACAGAATGTTGATTTCAGGAAGATAACAAAGAACTCATATTTAGAACCATGGTTTATAGCAAAATAACACGTATGATTCCTTCTATAGATTTTTGTCAGCATTGAGAGGCAATGTTGTGTGGTTAGACAATTACCATGTTCCCTGTACCATTTTTGAGTTAATCTTTCTTCATTAGCACCTACACAAGTGTGAAACGATGGGAGGCGTGCAGGAGCTGCAGACAAAAAAAAAATACTGAGTAAACCACTTCCAAAATTAAAAAACTTATTTTTCTTTCAATTTTTTTTTTAATAGGTGAAAGTGTTGAAACACAATATTGAAAGGTCTACAGAAGGGATACAAAATCACCCAATGATGGTAAGGTCTTGTACTCTTTCAAAGAACATCCATCTAAAGTAAAATGCAAAATCCCATTACTCCACAGTTACAAATTCATCTTGGGTACACTAACCACTTACATAGTGACAGAATAGGAGTGTGTGTGTATGTATATGTGTGTGTGCATGTCACATAGATGGGGCCTTGTCTTCAAATGGTAAAAAAAAAATGAACTTTCGTTCCAAGAGCACTACCTTCTACTTGAAAGTTTCTCACTCATCAGGGTTGGATACTTGTGATGCAGTACAAGTACCATAGAGGGAGCATAGAAGCAAGATTGCATGAAGAAGATACTAGATAGCAAGAGAGCAGGCGAACTACTCTGGAATGGGTAAACCACTATGAACACACCAACCTTTAACAGAGAAACATATAACACTTCTCGATAACTCATCAACTGTTCTAACAGAAGAGACTGCATGCACATCCATATAGAAAAACCAAAACCAAAAAAAAAACAATATATATTATACTAATAAAATACCAACAAAACAGATAATCAAAAAAATATTATTATAAATATTTCCCAAATAAAGCAAAACAATTAAAATAAGGTATCCCAATCTAATTGGAAAACAAAGCCAAGATTAGTGGGTCCTATCCCATGTCAACTTGCAATGTTGAATTCCTACCACCAAATCATTTTACTTGTGTTGCTATAAATATTTCAACAACACAAACAATTTACTTTATAGACATGAAGAAACCAACCCTCAAAAAAAAAAAAAAAATTGCATTACGAGTACTAAGTGCACCACTTGTATGGGAAACTAAATAAAAAGGATGCAGGAGTTTTTACATACATGTACTCGTGACAAACAAAGCAAATTTCCAAAAGGTTCAATAGAGATCCTTGCATATCTACTACGAGGGACATTAGTAATGAATAATTAGAAATCATAGATTATCACTGGAATGAGGTCACCTAAATCTTTGAAAGATTGAGCAATTAAATCATATGGTAAAGTAGTGCTTAGGGAATGTCACATACAAAGGTACGTCAAATTCTGTTTCAAGACATGTTTGTTTCTTACACTCCAATAATTCTGAAAAGACATGTAAAGGGAGAGAGCTTTCATATAGGGTAAATGATGCACTTGACATTAATGTAAGTAAAACTCTACTAAATTTTATCTTTACCAAATTAGAAACATGAAATATCTGTAGTCTAACAGAAACAAATGTCAACTCTTGCAAGTGCACTCTATGTTCCAAGCAAGATAAGTAGCTACCTTCTGGAAGTAAAAAACCTTTACTCAATGCAGGTCTTTCATAAGGCACGGTCTGAAAAAAAAATGCCAATATTATATCAAGCTCCAAAACTGTAACCAAGGTGCATACAAGTAGGAACTCAGATTACAGTATACACTACCATACCATTTCATAAAATTATCAAATTATTCACGTATTCAGTTGTGCTTCAAATTTAATTGAAACTTGAAAATAAGCAATGCTGGAATTCTGATAGCATACAAGAAAAGTTTTGATTAATTTAGGTGGACTAAAGATGCTTCATACTTGTCAACTTTCTGATGAGATATAAAAACAACGTTTCCCACATAATTGAAGTAGAAGATCAGTTTTAGAAAGTACTCAATGGGTCCAAATTTGGTTTGTAGGCTCATATAATTAGGTCAGTTTTCTCTCAAGAGATACTTTCCATGGGACCCCTTCAACAGCTGTTCTTGAGGCGGAGACATCAAGGATGAGTTCTTCACTCATGTTTTGACAATAGTGGTTCATTTTTGCACCCAATGCAAACAACGTCCGTCTGTTTAATCGTTTCCAATTCTGTTGTGGTGGACCAAAACCAGCCATAAGGTACTTATTTCTTTTAATTTATGGTTGTGGAGATCTTGATCTATCTTACCAAAAAGAAAAGAAAAGGAAAAAAAAACTCTTGATCTGGCTTCAAGATTAGAGACGACTTCCCTTACTTTCCTAATAAAAGATGGTAAAGCCACATATCTATACTATCAAAAACAATGGAACTGTAGGTCAAGGCAGGTCATGAGATTGATTTTCTTATGCACCAATTTCAGTAAGTTACTGTAGATAACCAAGATAGACCCGCCAGATATATGATCCATACCACGCTACATCTCCCATTCAGGCACCCAAATCACAACTCTAGATCAAATGAGAGTGTGACGTCGGGGGAATACCGTGGGCCTGTGGACTGGAGGCTATGGGTAGAGGCCCACTGCTCGGGGCCCATCCCCAAGCAGCTTCACTTGAAAGAGGATCCTGGACATTTCGCCGATATAACCACTAACGGGAACGTAATAAACAGTTACTTTTCCACTTTCCGTCACTATATATACCACCTTGAGGGTAGACGGATGCATGAAAGAAAACACAACATCCCTACTCGAAAGCCCCTCTCGTCTCCTCAAGATTACTCGAGTGTGCTCTACCCATCGCACCAGTTACCGAGTCCCAACCCCGCATCATCTAAACCACACCTACAACTACAAGCTAACCAACCAAGGACAGAATCAATGGATCTGTTGGTTGACTGACAAAATCTTAATAAGTCTTGAAATATAAGGAAGGGAGAAACAGAATAAACCAACAAGGTATCTATAATTAACTGGATTTTGGGTGAAAGTTATAACATTTCTCACAAATACAAGACGAAATCGATATTGTATCAATCCTACAAATCCACCGAAGCTAGAAAATCACAGAAATTGCAGACCCATATTGACTCTAACACTGAAGAACTATAAGAAACACACTTCAAAGAGTTTATAAACAGAGCTAAACCCCTAATCGATTGAGATATCTCATGAACCCAATTCAAAAAGTAAAATGCTATCTAAAGAAATTTGAATTGTTGAGTACTGTGATGAATAAACAAAGCAATTGAAGCAACAAGATACACGAATCACAATGAACCTAAACAAACTCTTAAAACAGAGAATATATGAGAGGATGATAGAGCGTTTTACGGGTTCTTCGGAGATTATGCAAAGTTCACCATGAGAAACTCCTCTTTTCGAGAATTCAAGAGCCGCATAACCTGCTGCAACGCCTCCGCCCAGAATCACATACACAAATGCTCTTCCCATCTCCCTCTCTCTCTCTCTCTCTCTCTCTCTTCCGAATCAAAAATGAGAGATCATAATAATTTCGAAATTCTCGAGTTCTTTTATCCAATCCATCCAAATTCAATAAATATACAGGGAAGGTTTTAAGAAGAAGATAAATTCTTTTTCTTAATAAGATGGATGAAAGGATGATAATATAATTTAAAGTAAGTAAATTATCCTTTTCCGAATTCTATTAGGACTATCTCATTTTTATGGGTCAAACGTCTTTAAAATATATTGAAACTTTAAAATAAAAAAGTTACATTATCATAAAATCTTATATCTTTATTTCAATAATTAAAAAAAAATGAGTGAGAAGAATACAAAAATTGTAAGATATTTACCAAATACTTAACTTTTATAATAGAACTTATATGAATTTTTCTTTTCTTTTCTTTTTTTTTATTTATAACTTGTCTGAGTAGAATAGAATACGATACTAAAAATAAGGGTATTTTAGCCCAATAGAAATTTTTTTTTATGAATAGTCCAATAAAATATATTAGAAAATATTTAAAAATAAAATTTTATTTTTAATACTAATAATAATACATATGATAAATAATGAACAGGGGAATTTTACACAAAAATAAGGGTATTTTGTGTTTGTATAATTCTATTTTTATATTTGTATCCCTTCATTTATCATATTTGTTGCAATTGTAATTTCCATATATATATTACACTCATTTTTTTTGTTTGTAAAATAATCAAATTGAGCTTATAAGATAAGTTATATAAACTAAAACATCTTATTCAAAAAAAACAAATATAAACCAAAACAAATTCGCTTATGATTGAAAATAAGAACTGCAAAAATAAGCAAATTCACTTGGTTTTAAAACATTTTAGCAAAAGGGTACGTGCATTGCACGTGAAGGTTTATCTTATAATACATGTTATAATTAAAGTAATGATATAAAAAATATGATTTTTAAAAATAGAAAATAATTTATTTATTATCATCTTAGTAACTTTTATATTTAAAATATGTAATTCAATCAAATTTAGTATATTATCTTATCTTTTGTATTAAATCTATCTATTAACACTTTTAATTATATAAAAAATATATATTAGATCTCGTTTATCTTTACTGTATAAATAAAATAAAAGGATATTATTGTATATAAACTGTAAAGTAAAATAATCATAAACTTGAATATTAATATATATATTAACACATATATTGACATGTGTATTTATAAATATTTTTAATATATAAATTAAAATATATCAACACATGTAAGCACAGGGTTTGGCAATGTAGTTATATAATTTTTAATAAATAATATTTTTTATTGATTGTGTAAAAAAATTATGAACTAGTTAGAATCTCAAACTTATATTTTTATTTTAAATTTATTTTATAAATATTACCCTAATATTATATTAAAATTAAAATTATGAAATAACATTATTATAATTAATCAAATATTATATTGTATAATTAGCTAGAATCTTATTTTAATAAATTTAATATAATCTATTTACTTAGTTAGATTCTTTAAATCCATTAGAGAATCTAATTTTTTATAATTAAATTGGATTTCTCATATTAGTTGATAATTAAATTTGATTCTTAGTTTTTGTAATTATCTTGTCGAATAATATTATATATTCCAAAAAAATAATAATAATACTATTACGTATATTAATAGATAATGGTCTCTTATCTACTTATCTATTATTATCCTAAAATTGTTAGGATAATAATCTCGTATAAACTTATCTATTATTATCCCATTACTTATCTGTTAAATATAAAAGATAATTACTTATAGTGTTCAAAGATTATTCAT